>RXID01021986.1:0-297506 GCA_005019695.1 Trichopus zeylanicus subsp. travancoricus | reverse complement strand
AAACTTGTATTTTAAAATTTTAAGCTTTGAAACCTTTTGATGACTTATTTGTAAAATTTATTTATAAAATAAATAAAATTTGGACATATTTATAAAAAAAATATTAAAGGTAGTCTATTCTTAAATGTAAAAAATAGTAAAAATTAGTTTAAAAAAATTTTACAGTTATTTTAAAAAACAAATTTGAGGGTCTATTCTTTAATTTATAAAAATAAAGTGGTACTGATAAATATAAAAACACTAATGTCTTTTTTGTAAATTTTATTTAAAATATGATTAAAAATATAGACTTATTTATAAAAAAAATATTGAAGCGGTCTATTTGTAAATGTACAATATGAAACTTGTAATTTTAAATTTTAAGCTTTGAAACCTTCGATGACTTATTTGTAAAATTTATTTATAAAATAAATAAAATTTGGATATATTTATAAAGAAAGATATTGAAGGTAGTCTATTTTTAAATGTACAAAATAATAAACTTGTAATTTGAAATTTGAAATTTTTAAACTTTCACTGTATTTCGCAAGGTAACGAGTGGACAGCGACGGCAGCAGCTGTGCAGGGACCGACGGCGGCAGCGGCAGAGCACAATGACGGCGGTGACGCATATGCATTTAGGGCTACAGGAAGAAGAGAGTTATATAAGAAAGTTCTGGACTTTTTTGTAATTCGGAATAATTTCGGAGAGTTATTTGCAAAAATCAAAATTTCGGGGACTTTACTGTAAATTTGAATAATTTCGGGGTGTTATTTGCAAAAATCCGCGCCCGCGCCCGGGGAAGCAGGCGGAGGCCGGGGCGTCGGCGTGCCGGCGGCGGGAGCGGAGGCCGGACGCTGAGGCCGTTCCGCCCCCGCGTGCTGGGGACGGAGGCCGAGGCCCACGCGCGGCACTCCTGGGCGCGGACAGCAAGGCCAAGGCCCTCCTCGCCCGCGCCGCGTGGGGCGGCGCCTGCTTCGGCCTCCGTCCCGGCACCGCGGGGGCGGCACGGCCTCAGCCGTGGCCGTCCGCGCCCGCGTTTCGGCGCGGCGGCGCCCCGGCCTACGCCTCCGCTCTCGCCCACCCGGCCTCCGCCTCCGCTTCCGCCGCCGACCGCCGCCTCCGCTCCCGTGGCCGTCCGGCCGGCCTCCTCCTCCGCTCCCGCCCGTGCGACGGGGTGTTATTTGCAAAAATCCGAATTTCGGGGACTTTTTTGTATATCGGAATAATTTCCGGGGGTTTATTTGCAAAAATTCGAACTTAGAGGACCTTTTTGTAAATCTGAGTTCTTTTGGGGTGTTATTTGTAGAATTCCGAAATCCGGGGGGTTAACTGTAAAAAAATAAGTTTTTAGAGGTGTATGTGTAAAAATAACGGGGTAAAATCGGAATTTTTTGGTAAAATTTTGATTAAATAACAATCAGGGGGCTATGGGTAAATATGGGCGAATTTGAGGGGTGGGGATAATTACGGAAATTACGGGGGGTTGGTTAACCGTAATTAGGGATAATTACGGGGTCATCCGTAATTATCCCTAATATATAAGTATAAATAATATATTTTTGAAAAATCGAAATTAAAAGCACAGACTAAAACGTTTTGAAGAAACTCCAAACCACGATAAAATATTGACTTTTTGTGTTGAAAAGTGGAAGATTTTTCTTTTGACTTTTTTGAATTTTTTTTATACAAAAGTTAGTAATTCGAAAAGTTAGAATTTGACCTATTCTAATCCTATTCATGATTATTTGGCAATGGAGTATTGGTAACTCCGAGTTATACCATTATATACCATTAACAAATGAGTTAGTAAAAAATTTTCCCCTTAAATTTGAAATGGAAATTGATAGAGTAGAATTAGATCGCATAAGATCTTATCAATCCAGACTTTTACATTAATTCAGTGATTTAGTTTACTCTTTTTAACATATCAATCTTTAATTTGGTGATTATAAGTATTTTTGATCTCGACTTTGATTCTTGAATGACCTTCTGAATTAATATGTTGTACGACTCACTCTATTTGCACCGGACTCGTTTTTGGAAGTGAGACATGACTTACTCAAGTTAGCTTCGGCCATTGTCAATAGTTGGGGTTAAAATGAAATTAATTGTAGCTTTATGATCTCTGCATGCGACGGTCTTACGGCTTTGTCACAAAAACTAGATTTGTCTATCAAACATATCTCAAAACGATCTTTCCGCATGAGAATTTGTTCTTCAAATCAATAAAGTGACTAATACATTCATGCACTAGCTCATCATCCTGTGTTTGGGAATATGATATATATGATTCACAGAACTCCCTTTCCATGCAGAGAATGGTGCAACGTCATGCGACATTCTTAGTCTTGTGATGTTGGAATCCTAGTCATTTTACATGGACGTCGAAGTGGAAGCTCACGCACATGCCATTTTGTTCTTCGTTCATGAACTTTTTCCAAACTTCAACATTCTCAAGAAAAGATTAAAAGAAATATAAAGCAACATATTTTCTTGTAGAAAATCCATAGATTTCTCAAAAAATAAGTTTTATAATAATATATTCTGCGGAATCAGTAAAGAATTTTGTGAGTTTTTCAATTTTCTTTTCGTTAGAAAAGATTTTGTTAGTTTTTAATTTTTTTTTTTTCGTTTGTGTTATTTTTTCTTTCAATTAAATGGATTTTTTTTCTCCCACTTTATATTTGTATTTAAAGTTTGGGGTTTATGTTGTTACAGATTATAAATTCAATCGCATACCATGAGAACAAAAATACATTTTTACATTGTCACATAACATATAACAATAAATGACCGATTTTTCGTGCGGATCGAACCATGGTCCCTTCATCGAAAGAAAAGATGCTTTATCATCCTATAAAATCGGGACTGCACAGGTCAAAAGTATTCTAAACCAAACTCAGATGAAACTCAAAATTAAACAGAAATAATAACATCGAATCCAAATCATTAGTTAACGGGTCGGTAGCAAGTTGATCGGATCCTCTTGTAATAGAGGTGTGCAACTGAACCCGTAAAACCGAGTACCGGACCGAACCGAAAACCCGGTTTTTTTACTAATCCGGGGTTTCAGTTCCCGTATAAAATTTGTTATTTGTGAACACCTCCAATTGTAACCTCTGGGGCCTGGGAAAGTTTGGGAATAACGATGGGCCAAGGCCCGTTTACATCTCGATGAGGCCCCCAAAATCTGATTTGCAACTCCAACTGGAATTCAGGTTCAATCAGATGACATTTTAAGAATCAATTGGTAATTTCCCCCCATTTTCCCATTGAAATTTTGTTCTGTTTGGTGGACCAAACCAATGATGCCATGTATCACAAATAAATGGATAACTAAAAATAAGTTAGAAATAAATCAAGATAATTCCATTATTAATCATTGGAAAACTGTTTAATGTGTAGCTCAAATATATATATTAAAAAACAGAGGCTGATAGATATGAGAAACCTCCAAGACTACGTGAAGGCATCAAGATCTCTAACTCGAATGCAACATCATCAAGACTTCCCTCCCCAAGGCTTCTCTTGTCCTTAGGCCTGCAACTCTTATGCTCAATTAGTTGGTCGCAAAACACGCATAATTGAAATTCAGAAGTGAATTATTGAAGAAGAAATCGCTAAGAAATAGTTTAGTTATTCGAAAATAGGTGAAAATAAGAAAAAAATATTATTTTTTTTTTTGTATTTTTGATATATTTTTAAAAGTGGTTAGAGATATTTTACTTTTGATATTTTGTTAGACGATATTTCATAAAAAAAAAATTTTAAAATTATTTTATTATTGTATGTAATATTATTAATGTTATTATAATTTAAAATATTATTAGATTTATTAAAGAAGTTATTTTGGAGCAAAAAATATGAAAGCACCATTTAATTCATTTTGCAATTAAAATTAAAAGTAGTCGGAAGTGTATTAACTTTTAAAAAATTATTTTTTAAATAATCAAGCACCAAAACTAAATGAAGATAATCTCATTTCTAATTACTCCTACTTTCTATTAACCAAATAAATCCTAAGCTAATGTTGTTGGCATGTTTTGACAATTTTTGAAAAGGGGGGGTGAATGAAAATAGTTTTGAAATAAAAAAAATATGATTACGTACAAATTCAAATCCCAATAATAATTTACGAAAATAGAATATAAACCTCAAGCAATTGCATTCAAATATCTAACCAACCACATATGCAATAAAAGTAAAAGACAAGTAAAAGTATATATTGTGATTTTTATATGGTTCAGATACTTCATGTCCTCTACCTCAATCCTGAAAACTTCAGTCAATTCACTAGTAATATCGTTTTTTAATGTGAAGCCAAATCTTTATATTTACTTGTCAACTGCAAGTGTTGCTTCCTTTTGAGTGAAACCAAGGCCATCACTCCATTAAGGTAAAGTCACATCCATAAAACTATTGCTCCTACTGAGTTAGTGATATTCCACAATCAGAGCAATTATATCCTCACACTTATAATACCTAGGAGTTTTTATAAGTGAAAAGATGAAAAAAAATAATATAATTGAAGCTCACTATAAAGTCTCTCAAGATAAGAATAAAGGCAATTGAGGATTTACTTGAAATTAGAAGATTTAGAGTATTTTTGGTGCTAGAAGGCTTTTGGGAGGAGGATATTGGCTCTAAAAATATGAAAATCTCATTCTCTCACTGAGAAAAAATGTCTCATGTCTCTATATAGTCGTTGGAGTAAGAACTACCCATTTGGGAATCACCCCTGACTATTTCTGCTGAGTTCAAACCTTTGAACTATAAAGGTTCGGTCATTCGAAACATCCTAACAGTTAAAATTGAACTAGTCGTGAAAACTAACATCACAGGTTCAGATGCTTGATACAAGGTTTGGATGTCCGAACATGATAGGTTCGGACATTTGATTGATTTTTTGAGCATTTGAACCCTGAGTATAAATTTTTATCATAAGTTACAGCTTTTAAACTTCGGGCGTCTGATCATTAGATTCGGACATCCGAAAATGTCAAAATTTTCAGAGTTCTTTCTGCTATATTAGGGCATCCGAGCTATGAAGTTTGAACGTCTAAAGTTAATAAGAAAACTGTTATTTTTACTATAACTTCAACTTCATGTTATACATCATCTCAAACTAACCTTGGGTTAAATAATGAGCTAATAAAGGCATTCTAAGATTAATTTGAGTACTAATTAAAAGCTCTAAAAATTAATCTCAAAATAAATTCTTGATTCAACTAAAATAAATAAAAATCCAAATCTAGTGAACCGACTTGATATCTTGAGTCTTCTTCAAGTCATTTTCAATTTTTCAAGTTTCGTTCATTAATCTACCATCATATCTCATCTTCAAGTCGATTTTTAGGTGCATCTACCTTTGAGGCTTCCAAACGGCTTTGATCTTTATTTTGAACTTGGCTTGGGTACAAGTCACATATGCTCAAGATATGATTAAATACATAATTTGATCATCAAAAAAAATATAAAGGGTGATAATCTCTTCCTTTTGATGATCACAAACCCTCACAAAAAATAAAGGAAATAAACTAGTTGATAAAAGATTTGTAATTTAAAGCATCTATCAACTAGAGTAATAAACATAAAAATATGAAGCATACACATAAAAAACATCATTTTAACACAAGATATAATGCTCCCCCTTACTTTAATATTTCTCTCTCTATTTAGACCAATAAAACACATGTATTTTTCCCCCTTTTGACATCAACAAAAAGTATAACTCCCCCTTGACATATATATATATATAATTGATTAAACAAGTAGGAAATCAATAAGAAGTTCAAGAGAGATCAATATAAAAATTTTAAAAAATTTAATTAAAAGCAAAAATTTTTCCTAAAGTCAAAGGTTGCTAAAAAGATTGATACTCATGGATATTAGTCTAAAAATATGAGCACGAGGCTTTGATATCGATTATTAGCCCATTTTGACAACCTTGAGGGAGGGGGTTTTTGTGGCGGGGGGGGGGGTGGGGGGAGAGAGATGGGGTGTGGTCGGGGGGAGAGAGAGAGAATGAAAGAGGTTTTGAAATGAACCACATGTGTAATAAAAGTAATAAAAGTAAGATACAAGTAAAAGAATGTACCATAATTTTTATGTAGTTCGTAGACTAATCTCTCCTATTCTATGGCCCCTGCCTCAATTTTGAGTACTTCAATCACTTCATTAATGATGTTGTTTCTTAAGACGAAGCTAAATATTTATATCTACTTACCAATGGCAAGTGTTACTTTCTTTAGGTAAAGCCAAACTCATCACTCTGTTAAGGTGAAGACAAGTCCGTACAACGCTTTACTCCCATCGCGCAAATAACATTTCATACCAAAATGATTGTACCCTCACATTTCTAACACCTAGGAGTATTTACAAGTGAAAAAATAAAAAAGATAATATAATTAAAGCTTACTACAAAGTCTTTCAAGATAAGAATAAGAAAAATTGAGGATTTACTTGAGGTTAGAAGGTTTAAAGCATTTTTAGGACTAGAAAGCTTTGGGGAGGGGATATTTGTTCTAAGAATATGAAAACCTCATTTTCATACTAAGCAAATGTTGGGATTCACAGCAAAAAGTTCATGAATTACCTTATTCTCAAACAACATAAGAAACAGAAAGTAATGTAAGATAAAAGAAAATAACAAAATAAGACAGTAAGGGATCTACTATCAAAAGAACCTTTACAAGAGTTTACAAGAAAGACTGCACTCTTTCTTACTCAACTAAACTCTTTCACCAAGTCTCGGAAATGCCTTCACCTTCAGAGAAAATCTCCAAGAGAACACCACGAGGAACCACCACGAGAGACGATCGAGAAGCACTAGAAAGATCCACACATGAGAACCAACACACTCTCTCTTTCTCTTCTCTATTTTCTCTATTCCTCTCTCTCTACTTCTCTCTAGTTCAACCTCAATACTATGCCCTTAAATCCTATGTATTACTAGAATATTTATAGGACCTTATTGAGTCTGAGTTTTACTCTAATTATAACTCCTAATATTACAAATTAATCATAAGTTTGAATTCAACTTTAAATTCCTACTTTAACTCAAACTCTAATTTAAGTTTGAGACACTCAAAACTCAATAATATCCACCGTGGTTTGAATTCAGACGTTCCACCATCACAAAACTTTAGTCATCATCTCTCATTCAGCCCTTTCTCCTGGGCTACTAGCTTATTCAGCTAATCACAAAATGCGAGCTCCAGCTAATCTCAAATTTACTCTTCTCCACCGTCGTGGCACTGCGCAACTATGATGTGTAGCCACCATCGTACCACCTTTCGGTCATTGTACCACCTACAAGTGACTCTCCGTCACTATCGCATAACCTTAGCCATCTCATGGGCCTCGCTATGTCCCCCTTTCTACTGTAGGACCAGCCCCAATTACATCCGTGTTGCTTCCCAGCTCACCGACTTGAGCTCCACCTTCTGTGCACACATGCATCCTATTCCCGCACCGGCCGACCTTTATCTCTTAGCTGCTTAGCCATACTAAGCACTAGTTGAGATGCCCTACTACACTTCATCAAAGGCCATGATGCTGAATGAGTTTGATTGAAGTGAGTAGTGCCTTGAGGTGGTGAACGGCAGTTATGCTACCTTTGGAGAGGATGTGCTTAAGCAGCAGAGGCTCTCCATCGCCGACATCAGCAAGTAGGACAAGCTCTGGATCATCCTAGCATTTGGGGTCTTGTATAGGGTCATTTTCTACGTCACCTTGTCGGTTGGGAGTAAGATGTAGAGGAAATAGAAGACATGTTCATGGAATCTTTATAGTATATAACCTCAATTGTATCATTTTATAATCTATAAATTCATCATCGTGTTTAATTTTCTAATAAATAATACTTTTCTTCTTATTCTCCTGATAAGAAGTAAACCAATCCTTTCTGAAGCAAATATGATAAGAACTATCAAAATCTAAAATTCACTCACTAGAAGTACCGATTTTTACGGATACTACAAGAACGTCTCCATCCACACTATTCTCAGAAGTATCATCCCCTATTACTGTCATCATATTGGAAGACTCTATCTTCCCATGTTCAGGGCAATGTCATCTAATATGGTCATATTTCTTATATGAATAATATTGTACTTTCGCCTTTAATTTTGATTTGGAGTGTTGCTTGCCTTCTCCATGTTCTCTTAATCTTCCTCTTTCATGAGTCACTAATCTTTCACCAAACTCTATATTAATATTGGAGTTCTCATTTTTTTCATTAGAAAGAAGACTAGTTGTCACATCTTTCATCTTGAGAGTTTCTTTATCATAAAGAATTGTGACCACAATATAATTATACGAAGTAGGAAGAGATATCAGGAGAATCAGCGCCTTATCGTCCTCTTCAAACTTCACATCAAGTTTCAGCAAATCATTGATAATCTTATTAAAGGCATTCAGGTGATGTAATATAGTTGTACATTCACTCATACGCAGTCTGTACAATTGTTGTTTCAGGTGAAACTTGTTCGTGAGGCTTTTTTATATGTACAACTTCTCGAGTTTGTCCAGATATCTATCGTCGTCTTTTCGTCAATGACATTATACAAAACCTCATTAGTCAGACTTAGAATAACTAAATTTAATGTCTTCTGATCTATCTCCTCCTAGTCTTCATCGCTTATCTTGTTTGGCTTTTTTTCTTTACCATCTAACGTCTTTTGCAAACCTTGACAAGTAAGAACCGTCTTCATCTTCTTCTGCCATAAGACAAAATTTATCTTATCGTCAAACTTCTCCGCCTCGAGTAAGGACTTTGCCATCTTGGTTGTTTACTCCTAACCTCTGATACCACTTGTTGGGAGAGTTGAAAGAGTGCCAAACCAGATCAATATAGTGAGGCAGACACCAAACCATCCCAAAAGCTTAAGCTCATGGGATATGGGTCTTTTTTACTATATATATTGGACTCTATCTATCCAATATTCGATACAAGACTAATTCATCACACCTAACATTATAACAATCTCCTCCTTCATGTGTGATTTTACCACATTAATTTAACACTCTTAATCAAGAACTCTTTCACTCGACCAATTTCATCGTATGACCCATACTAATAGAGAGAGACTAACATGCGACTCAATTTAGTCGCATTATCACGGTAATTTCAACATTAAGAGTTTGCCCAACTTCGAACCTGAAGTTCTGATACCATTTATTAAGGGAGTCGAAAGAGTGTCGAACCAAATCAATATAGTGAACCAGACACCAAACCATCCTAAAAGCTTAAGTCCATGAGATATGGGTCTTTTTCACTATATATATATATTGGAACCTATCTATCTAATATCCGATGTGGGACTAATTCATCACACCTGATATTATAACAATCTCCCCCTTCAGGTGTGAATTAACTACATCAATTTAACACTCTTAATCAAGAACTCTTTTACTCGACCAGTTCCACCGTTTGACTCATACTAATAGAAAGAGACTAACAAGCGACTCAGTTCAGTCGTATCATCATGGTAATTTCGGTCTTAAGAGTTTGCACAAGTTCGAACCTGAAGCTCTGATACCACTTGTTGGGAAAGTCTAAAGAGTGTCGAACCAAAATAATATAGTGGGGCAGACACCAAAGCATCCCAAAAACTTAAGCTCATGGAATATGAGCCTTTTTCACTATATATATTGGACTCTATCTATCCAATATCTGATATAGAAATAATTCATCACATTTAATATTATAACAATCTCCCCTTCAGATGTGATTTGACCATATCAATTTAACACTCTTAATCAAGAACTCTTTTACTCGATCAATTTCATTGTCTAACTCATACTAGTGAAAAATACTAATATATGACTCAATTCAGTCGTATCATCACAGTAATTTTGGTATTAAGAGTTTGTACAATTTCGAATCTAAAGCTCTAATACCACTTGTTGGGGAGGTCGAAAAAGTGTCAAACCAGAATAATATAGTGGGTCAGACACCAAACCATCCCAAAAGTTTAAGCTCATGGGATATGAGTTTTTTTCACTATATATATTAGACTCTATCTATCCAATATCCGATGTGCGATTAATTCATCACACCTTACATTATAACAACAAAAACATCCCATGCCTTTATATAGTCGTTGAAGTAAGAACTAGCTATTTGGGAATCATTCCTGCTTGTCATTGCCGAGTTCGAACATCTAAAATATAAAGGTTTGGTCATCCAAAGTATTCTAACAGTCAAAATTAAACTAGCCATTAAAGCTGATATCACAAGTTCGGATGCCCAATACAAGATTTGGACGTCCGAACATGATCCAACCAATTTTTTGAGCATTTGAACCTGAGCATGAATTTTTCTCAAAAGTGACAGCTTTCAAACTTTAGGCATCTGATCATTGGATTTGGATATCCAAAGTTGTCAGAAATTCTAGAGATATTTTTGCTATATTTGGACATTCAAACCATGAAATTCAAGTGTCCGAAGTTGATAGAGAAACTATTATTTTTACTACAATTTTAGTTTCATACTAGACATTATCTCAAACTAACCTTGGATTAAATAATAGGTCAGTGAAAACATTCCAAGATTAGTTTGAGTACTAACTAAAAGTTCTAAAAATTAATTAAAAAATAAATCCTCAACTCAACTAAAACAAATAAAAATCTAAGTCTAGTGAGCCGACTTATTCTCTTGAGCCTTCTTCAAGCCATCTTTAATTTTTTAAGTTCCATTCGTTGATTTACCATTATGCCTCATCTTCTAATCTATCTTTAAGTCTATCTACTTTTGAGGCTTCTGAACAACCTTGATTTTCATTTTAAACTTAGCTTAGCTACAAACTACACATGCTTAAGGTACAATCAAATACATGATTTAGTCATCATTAAAAATACAAAGTGTAACAAATGAAACTCCACCTAGGCAAGGTAAATTTTAATGAATACTTAACGAAGAAGGAGTAAGATGTTGGACACTTGTCTTTGATCTATACATTTTGGGGATGTTGCCTAGCTAGTGCATGCACTATTTGCTCATATCTTGAGTCATAGATGAAGCAGAAAGACCAATTTTGAGGCAATCAAACTTTTAGATGGGTTTCAGTAGGCTTGTAAATTCGGGGCTTAGATTCACGGGTTAGCTCGGTGCAACCTACAATGGATCATGTCCAACATGTTATGACTCATATACGTCGGTTGTGTCCACTACCCCCTCGTGTCCCACAAGCCAGGCATGCTCTATGGCACAAATGGATTGAGTTAGTCATAACATGCAAGCCAACATAACTTGGCCCATGAAATCCTTTCCCTCTCTCTCTTCCCATGACTAACCTACCAAAAATCAAATCCCACTCTCCTTCCCCAATGTCCTAACCAATGGCTCCAGGTAATTGCATTTGATTTTTTTATTTAAATTTAAAATAAAAAATTATATAAATTTTAGTTCTAATAGTCATTACACCCCTTTTTATTTAAACATAAATTCTAAGATTATAAAATATTGATAAAAATGTGTAAATATTTAAAAAAGATCAAAATAACTATTCAAATTTTTTCAGAAGCACTCCTCTCAACAACTATTTTTAAAGGTATTTTGAATTTTTTTACTACAAAATTTGTATAAATACTCTCGTACTATTCTCTTTTTGCATCGTAAATTTACTTTCATACTCTCTCAAGTCTCCAAACTTTAATTCAAATCTGACTTCATCTTCGTTCTTCAATATTTTTAATCTTTGACTCTTTCAGTCTTACTCCATCTCTCTTCTCATTCTTTCTCAAATGATCATTCATGAGGATTCAAAACACCATCAATTGGACTATCGATCATATTATTGAGATATTTGAAATCAGATTTGTATTATTTTTTGGATGATTTTCTTGATCACAACTGACTTCTCTTTCAATTCTCGTAATTCTTTTAAGGATGAGTTTCAAATTTCAAATTTTCAAACTGAAATTGAGGTTGATATTGGTCAACCTTCTGTAGACTAACCTTAATCTCATTGAAATTCTGGAAGAAGAAGAATAAGTGATGTTTGAAAATATTATGATATAGTGCGGAAGTGTAGAAAAAGTTGTGCAAAAAAAGGTAAGAATCAACTAGATGTCATAATTGTACATGGAACTGATCGTCTTTGAATACATATTTAATCTCATTTGATAAAAGAGCACGACTTAACTCAAAAACACAATTTTTTTTACAAGTGATTCTTCTTCTAATTCACTTGATATTCATAAAACTTTTTAAAAATGATCAAAATTAGTAAATATACATTATTTAGGATGAACGCGCATTTTGTTTTGTACAAAATTTTAAGATGAAAGAGCTACAAGAGTTAAAATCCACTCTTTCAAAAAAATATCCAAAAATACTACTAGGTGTAATGTGATAAAAAGTTCAACACAAAAAAGTGAATTATTATTTTTTTTGCATGCTATAAATAGAGAATTCCTATTACATCCACTTATTGGAGTGGTAATTATAGTGTATTTTGTATTTACATTACTACCAATTATATTAATGATATATGAATGTTACATATATGTATTATTAGTTTTAGACTTTTGAAATACCCTTATAATGTAGCTAACATTATTAATATTTTTTAAAAACTATTATTGAGTATAATATTCAATATAAAATATTTAATATTAATCTAAACAATGCTATTAATAATACTGCTACTATTAATTTACTGAAACATCAATTGTCTATTTTATTGGATGAAAAATTATTTTATATTTATTACACATGTCATATATTTAGTCTAATTATTCAAGATAGATTTAACTTTATTAATATAGCATATGAAATTAAAAATTTTAAAATTTATACAAATATATTAGATTCACACTTAGTCATATTCAAAATTTTAAAGTTTTTTGTAAATAATATAAAAGATCACCTAAAAAATTTTTTCTTGATATAAAAATAGATGAAATACTACTTATAAGTTTTTGAAATCTAGTTATAATTATAAAGATATACTTACTCGTTTTTGTCCATAATGTATGGATGATATTTTTATTATTGATACAATTTGAAAGGTTAGTGAATTCTTTATTTTATTAGTAAAATATATATTGCAAGTATAATTTTTTTAGGTAGTCACTATCTCATAGCTTATTTATTATTTAATGAATTTATGCTTATTTTCTTGCATTCAATAAATATAGATTATTTCTTGAATTCATAAATATTCTCTCTTTGATGGAAGAAAAATTTGAAAAATATTGTGAAATATCATTTCTATATTTTTTCTAGCTACCATATTAAGTTCGCGAGTTAATATTTTATTTTGAAAGATTGGTTAATGAATATTATGATAGTATGTGTTTTTTAATAAATGTAAGAAAATATAAATAATACATTAGGTAATTATTATATGAAATGTATAATATTTATCAAAAGCAATATGATCGTTTATCTTATTTTAATCAATCAAAACATATTATAGATAGTTTTAGAATAAAATCTTACATATTTTATATTTAAAAAATAAAAATTATCTTTAATATTTTCTTCATCATTTTCAATACATACTAGTAGATATTTAGTGCTTTTTGTCATATCTTGTAATTTACTAATTATTGTGATTTTTACAGTTACAATAGAATTCTATTTCAGTATAAACAAATGAGTCTTAAATGATAAAAGAATTTGGTTAACACCAAAAGATTTAAAAGTATGTATTGCATAAAGGACTAATTTGTTGTTGAAAATAGAATTTAGAGATTTGATAGAGATTCAACTAGTGAAGAGATTCAAAAAGTTCAACAAATCGAGCATAGGAATCTCAAAAATTGAGCTTTAATAAAAAAAATTATAATAGTAAGTTCAGCATATTTAAAATTTATATATATATTATTATATTTCAAATATATTCTAAATTATTTTTTATTGAACTATCTTGTTGATTTGAGTGTCATAGTAGAGTCTCCAAGTGTGAACCCTCACTTTAACAATATTTTTTTTTAAGGTTTTGAGACAATAATAAAAATTATAAAAAATATATTTTAAATAAAATATAGATATGTATTTTAAATAAAATATAGATATGTATTTTAAATAAAATACATATTTTAAGGAATAATACTCATATATTAATTTATATATGAATGCTATATTTTTTTATTTAAATTTTTCTAATCTTTGTATATTTTTGGATTTTTTTCTTATATATATATATATTTAGAACTTTTTTAAAAATTTATGTATATTTTTTTAAAAAAAGGGGTACTGGGATAGGCACAACACGACTCATAAGCTTTTGGGATATAGACCATGCTTGATGTTAATGAGTCCTTAGCCAGATTTTATTACAATTAGATCCCTAAAATAAGAATTTTATGAAAAAATCTAATCAAATCCTAAAATTACAAATAAGTCTTGAAAAATTTAAAATTTATAAATAAACCCCTTAAAAGATCAATAATTATAATTTGATACTTGTGAATTATAGGGTTTGCGAATAAACCCCTCCAAAATTTTTTATTTCTAAACAAACTCCTAAAATTTTAACTTTTCACAAATAAGTCTCTTGAAATTTTTTTATTACAAATAGATCTAAATTTTTTTTAGAAAAGACCCTGAAAGTTTTAAAACTTTATAAACAAGCCCTTTTTACAAAAAGGTCCCCTAAAAATTATAAAATTATAATTTAGTCTAATTTTTTGAAAAAATTTGTATTTAACCGCTCCATAAATTCAATATCTGAGATCAATACAATTTTCAAATTTTACTATAGAGATTGTTTCAAAATTTTCTTGGATGAGAAGAAAATTTTAAAATAATTTTTAAGCAAACTAAAGCAAAGGGTGTGTGTCACAATTGATTATTGGACATCATGCCAAAACTTGGACTATATGAGTGTAACTCTTCACTATTTTGATAATGATTGGAAGCTTAAGCAAAAAATTCTAAATTTTTGTTCAATTTCAAGTCATGCCAATATGGTGATCGGTAAAATATTAGAATTATGTTTGATTGGTTGGGGCATATGTAAGGTCTTTATAATTATTTTAGATAATGTATTCTCTAATGATGTTGGAGTTCAATACTTGAAAAAAAAGACATGATAATTGGAAGGATCACGTACTTAATGGAAAGCATTTGCATGTGAGATGTTGTATACATATTTTGAGTTTAATTATTAAAAAAAGGCTTAAAATTCAAATAACTCTATTGTTAGAATACAGGTCGTAATTAAATATGTAAGATGTTCACTAGCAAGAGCCCAAAGGTTCAAGCTTTGTGTTGAGCAATAAAAAATAGAATGTAAGAGTTTTGGTTTGTCTTGATGTTGAAATCAGATGGAACTCTACATATTTAATGCTCAATGTTGCTTTGAAATTTTGAAAACTTTTGGATTATTGGAGATCCAAGATTCGAAATAGGTGGGGGAGCTAATGAAGATTGAAAGTTCTGTAAAAATTAAATTCTTTGTTTTTGATTTCTATAGGTTATTGTGTTTTTAGAAAAATATTTTAGCAGGCGAATTATTAGAGCACAACTTTTTATGTTGTGTGTTAGTGTATTTGAAGTTAAATATTTATAGGATTATAATATAAAATACAAAATTTGTAGGCAACTAAAAAAACATTTAAAATTAAATCTTTATAGGGTTATAATGTAAAATATAAAATTTTAAAATTAATAATTAAAAATTGATATACTAATTTTAGAAATGGAACTGAAAATCTAGTTCTCAATTCAAACTAGTATGGTTTCGATTCTAAATTTTTAAGAGACAAATCCGATTATGATTCTAAAATATACAAAATTAGTATAGTGAATTGGTTTTGCTTACCCATAAGTGCCTCTAAGCTCTTATAGTTCAGATTATAGCACGAGGATGACATATCATTCTAGCAAATAGGCCGCACGAGTGATAATTTATTTATTAGTTTTGTAGGTTGTGGTTCAATAGCAAGAGAAGGATGTAGCTAATTCCAAATCAAACAGAAACAATATCTATCATTTGGGAGAATTTATGGATTCATAATTTGCTGTACACTTATAAAATTCTAACACATCATGACATACTCAATTAGCTCTTAATCTAACTTAGGTTTTTAAATTATTATTGTAGCTGACTGTGTGTATTCCATGTGAAGACTTAGGTGATGTTGTGTTCGAACTCCATAGAGAGGAATCGGTAGAATTCTCAGAATTGAGAGTCAAATTCTGAAATTTTGGTGTTTGGATATAACTAAAATTCCAACCATTCCTAATTTCTCATATGAATCCGCTCCAAGGAAGCGGAAAACACCAATTCTAGCTGAATTCGCGTAGAGCCCATGGGGTCTGATTCTTTCATAGGAACTCCCAATTTTGAAGCTTTTCTGGACGGGAATCCCTATTTTCTTCTTCAGCCTTCTTCCTCAATGCGATAACCGCCGAAGAATAACTCCTCTTTGCAGTGATTTGTGTTGCCGTTTGATCTGCCGGCTGTGCTCCTCCATGTGCTTGACATCGTTGAGGCTCCCCTCTCTTCTCCCGCACCTCTGAGCTAGGGTTTGAACCCTAGATCCCCTTTCCGGATTCCGGTCGATCACGAAGGGATGGCTTCGGATGCGGTCTACGACGGCTCTGTGAGCTTCATGAGGATCTTCGTCGTGCGCCATGGAGAAACCACCTGGAATGCCTCCAAGATTATCTAGGTTTCTCTTCCCCTTGTTTTTCTCAATTTGTTTTGCTTAGATTTTGTTAATTTGTTGTTTATACATGTTGAGCAATTAGGATTCTTCGAAATCTATATGCTTAATAACTGATTTCATTTGGAAAGATTTGATTTTGATGTGGATTTTGCGATTGGGCTCATTGATAGCAGAAATGAACTTGAATTGATGTAAGTCTTGGAGAAACTTTGGGCAAATTTTGCTTCGAGTCTCAACTGGTTTTGTTTTTTGAAAAAAGAAGCTAGCTTGAGCAAATCCATGTTAGATGGCCTCTGGATTAGACAAATTTTCTTTTTGATTAAACAGAATTGCATTTAAATATCCTTGTGTTGCCAGTATTTTGTTCTTAAGTTTTGATGTTGGCAATGTTTTGTTTTGATTGAAGGTAGGTGCAATATATGGCAAAGTTGCATGTGGATAAGAAGAAGTGGGTTGGAATCAAAATAAACTACTCTTCTTTAGATATTTGATGGGAAACTATGAATTGGATACTATACTTCACATTGATGAAAATGGAGCGAGTTTGATTTTTGTGGGGATTATGTTACAAGCATACATCAAAGCTTTCTCTTACTGTTTTATATGTCCTCCTAGAAAATGCTAATAACAAGTATATAATGTCTTTCAAGATCTTTTGTCAAACCTGTGATTGAGTATATTTTTTGTGTTTACTAGTCTTTGCTTGCAAGTATGACATGTTTCTTATATGTCTCTGACCATTTAACTTCATTGGTCTTCTAATGTGTATTTCTGGGTTACGGTTTTATCTGCCTTTAAAAATTCTATTGTCTACCTTTGTTTCTGTAACAAAAAACTTGTGTGCTTTCTTTTTTTGATACTTGTCCCTCATTCTTTTATGGTTTGGGTCTTTTTGTAGAGACACCTAGAATCATAATTAATGATATTGTGAAACAGCAAGCAATTGTAGTAAGGTAAGGGTTTTTCTTTATGTATCTTGTGGTTTGTAGTAGATCTTTAATGGGAAAAACGGGTTCAAATTTTTGTAAGGTTGCTAGTCAGCATTCTAAGGAATCAAAATTTGCTACCATTTACTCAGCTGACTTAAAGTGAGTTGCTGAAATTGCTCAGCTTATAGTGAACAATTGTGGTTTATTTGAGGTACTCTTATCACCACTTTTGTCCTTCAATATAGCTACGTTGTCTTAGTGCCACTGGAATAGAAGCATTGCTCTATTTTTCTGTCCTTTTGAGTTCGCCATACTCTGTTAAGAGATCAATAGATACAGGTGGCATATTAGAAGAATGGTATAACTAGCAAACTGAGGCTTCACTAACTTGCATTTCAATTTGCACAAACCCTCTGCTTCGGTGCCGACCCACATCAATAAGATATGAAGTTATGCAAAAATTTGTAGTTGTCTGAAGCTATAAAAAATCTTGGCTCTAGTGCCATTCTTTTGTATTGTGCAATTACTAAACTGTTTATTATTTATTATTTTCATATTTGTATGTTTTTTATATATTGTGTACAAATTGCCTGATGCTTATAAAATATTATAGAAATGCATTACTATGTAGTATTTCATGGGAGATATTGGGGTATATACTTTTGTGGTAAGATCATTACAATTAAGTCAATGAATTTTCGGGTAATTGTTACAAGTCTTATATTTCTTTGGAGAAGGCAAATCAAGTTCTACATGTGTATGAAAAGAAATTAAGAAAAAAATTATTTTCAAATTCAAAAGAAAAACATGGTCAGAAAGAAAATAAATTTTTTATTATTTTGTACTAGTTAATTATCATATTTGTACCAATAAAACTATCTCCTATTTATGTATTTTAAATTTTATATTTATTCAAATTTTTATGAATATCATGCTATTCTTATATATAATGTACTTTAAATTATGAATATTTTCTTAGTATATGTAGTTTTTTATATTTTTGTTGATTTTCAACAGTTGTATGCATTATTTTTATATAAATATGTAGAAAGTAAATCCTATTTGAACTTTTTTATACCTAAATCTTAAATTTTTTCTTAAACCATTAATATTTTGCCATTTGTACTAGTTTAATTATTAAAGTGTAATTTAGCCATTCTAATTTTTATCTAAAAAATTATTTAGTGGTATATTAATTAAGTTTACATAACTAAATATAAATAAAAACTAAATTTTATAATCAAAAAGATTTTTTTCTTAAACCATCAATGTTTTAGCATCTCTACTATTTTAATTATTAAGGTGTAATTTAATTTTTTTAATTTGTATATAAATATTTAATTAGTGGTATATTAATTAAGTTCATATAAATATATAAAAATAAAGTTAAAAAATTATAAGAAAATAGGAGTAGGTGAATATATCTTCAATTTCATCTTCAGCCAACACCAAAATTCTTGAAATTGATGAATTTCATTAATTTTATTTCTAAACCGTACAGTGAAATTATAAAATTGAGAAATTTCATATTACTTAATTCCAAAAAACAAATTCATTCAAACATTAGAATTGCCTAATTCTTTCTGTAATTGAGGGAATTGTAATAGAGGGAATTCACTAATTTTTTAATTTCGAAATTGAAATTGAGTCAAATGCCACCTTAACTATTTTCTATGGTACACATCTTAGCTATTGTTCACATATCCTAAGTAGATTTCTTTGTTGCTGCACATGTAATAATTTTTTTAAAAAAATTATTGGAAAATTCCTCAAAATTTTTAAAATTCAAAATCAACTTTTCATATTTTCAAAATTATCAAAAAACCCTTTCATTAGTGATCATTAGTGTATTTAACCTTTGAAAAGTTTGTTATGATAGTTGGTTGATGTGGAGGAATATTGAAATTACCTCACTATTTTTGTATCGTTAATGACTAAAAAACTCTTATATCATAACTTTAGGATAAAAAGCAAGTTATAAATAGGTCATTAGATCAAATAAATCTTCATGGATAACTACTTAGATCAAAAATCTAAAATTATAAATACATCTTTGGATTAAAGAAAATCTTTATGGGAGGATTCCCGACCAAAATAAGTTTTTACAAATAGATTTTTATTGATTAAAAATCGTTACCAACATGTTTCCAATCACAAGGATTTCTCATAAATAGACCTGTGAAAGTTTCTGAAATTATAAATAAATCCTTAAGAATATCTAGAATTTTATTTGTTTGAAAAACATGAATATGCAAATCTGTTTCTGAAACGAATTTTGCTCGAGGTTTTCTTTGCACTTTTACAAAGAACCCTTGGCAATCATGAATTTGCGGAATAAACCAATTTACCGTTTTAGTAAATTTGCAACTAAGCCTTTCAGCGTATATATTCTATTTCATTATCTTTACAAATAAATGTTTTGCAAATACACCACTAGAAAATTCTGAAATTACAAATAAGTTATTGCTAAAATCTAGGGTTTAGAAATAAATTCTTGAAAAATATAAATTACCAAACAAGTCCCTACAAGGATTATCTTTGTATTTTTTGCAAAAACCCCCTGAGAATCATGAATTTGAGGAAGAAATAAATTTATCATTTAGATAAATCTGCAAGTAAGACTCTCAAAAGATTAAATTTACATATGTGTCTAATTTTATTGTCTTTACAAATAAAAGTTTCGCAAATATATTCCTTGAAATTTTGAAACTTACGTAAAGGATCCTGTGAGAAATTTTATAAGAATCAATTACATATAACTCCTTAAAATCTTATTGAATTATATATATTTTTCAAATTTTTTAAAAAATTTTTACATACAATTTCTTAAAAAATAGTTAAATTATGTATAATATTTTGCTATTTTCATAATTATGTATAACTCTCTTTTTTAATTTTCAGAGAGATTTTAGGTTCTTGGGTTAAGGGAACTATTTTTTATAGGAAATATACTTGATAAATTTCCTAACAACTATCATTAACAAACCAAAATATCTTTGTATAATTGTTAAAAAAATTTGATTATAAATATAATATTTTCAGGAAATTTAAGGCAAAATCTGATTGAATCTTTTTTAGCAACATAATAATTTCAAATTTGAAGCCTCAAATATAATACATTTAATTAGAAAAAAAAATTTAGGAACAATAACACTACAAAAAGGTAATTCTGTATTGAAATTCGCAGTGGAAGGTTTACAAATCACCTTATTCTCAAATAATATAAAAAATAAGAAGTAATATAAAATAAAAGAAAATAATAAGAAAAAACAGAGAGAGATTTACTATTAAAAAATTTTACAAGAGTCTATAAGAAAGATTGTGCTCTTTCTTACTCAATTAAACTCTTTTATTAAGCCTCGACAACGTCTCCACCTTCAGAGAAAATCTTTAAGAGAACATCACGAGAAACCACCAAGAAGTACTAGAAAGATCTACACACGAGAGCCGACACTTTGAGTCTGAGTTTTACTCTAATTACAACTCCTAATATTACATCATAAATATTTAAAATAAATCATAGGTCTAAATCCAACTGTGAATTTTTACTTTAACTCAAACTCTAATACAAGTTTGAGTCATTCAAAACTCAACAATATCTACCTTGGTTTGAACTGGGGCGTGCCACCATTATGAAATTTCAGCTATCATCTCTTATTCAACCCCTCCCCCTGAGCTATTAGCTTATTCAGCTAATTGCAAAATGCGAGCTCGAACCAACCTCGAATTTTCTCTTCATGCTTACAGTCTTATACTTTTGAAAGTCTTTTCGGATCACTTGTGTTTGTAATTATAGTAAAAGTAACTCGAGAAGAATATTTATTTCCCGTCAAATCACTCCGAGTATTATGTTTTCTTTCCACCATTGTAGTCATTGGAACTCTACCTACAATAGTATTCTCTATTAATTGATAAATATTTTTCCTTTTATCAAAATTCTAATGTTGTATATCATTTTTATGACTCCATCTCTCGTTAAATAATTACATCTTTTTGAGCCCAGTACATCAAGTGAAATGAGATTTTTCTGCATCTTGAAGACATGCTTCACCCTAATAAGAGTACGAATTGCTCCATCAAATATCTGAATTTGGACTGTTCCCACATCGGCGATCTCACAGGTCGAATTATCGCCCAACCAAATAGTATCTTTCTTCTTATTCTCCTCATAAAAAATAAATAAATGCTTCCTACAACAAATATGACAAAAACTACTGAAATCTAAAATTCACTCACTAGAAGTGTCGATTTTTTGTAGATACTGTAAAAATGTCTCCATCCGCACTATCCTCAGAAGTATCATCATCTATTGCTGTCGTCATATTAGAAGACTCTATCTTCCCACGTTCAGAGTAATGTCGTCTAATGTGGTCATATTTCTTACACGAATAACATTGCACTTTCGTCGTCAATTTTGATTTTGATCGTTGCTTGTCTTCTCCACGTTCTCTTAATCTTTCTCTTTCGTGAGCCACAATCCTTTATCAAACTCTATATCAATATTAGAGTTTCTCTTTTTCTTATTAGAAAAAAGACTAGCTATTATATCTTTCATCTTGAGAGTTTTTTTACTATAAAAAATTGTAGTTACAATATGATCGTATGAAGTAGGAAGAGATATCAAGAGAATCAACACTTTATCGTGCTCTTCAAACTTCACATCAACTCTCAGCAAATTATTGATAATTTTATTATAGTTATTCAGGTGATGTAATATAGTTGTACCTTCGCCCATATGCAGTTCGTACAACTGTTATTTCAAGTAAAACTTATTCGTAAGGTTTTTTTGACATGTACAACTTATCAAGTTTTGTTCGGATGTTTATCATTGTCTTTTCATCAATGACATTGTACAAACCCTCATCAGTCAGATTTAGAATAATTAAATTTAATGTCTTCTGATCTATCTCCTCTTAATTTTCATCGCTTATATTGGTTGACCTCTTTTTTTTACCCTTTAATGTCTTTTACAGACCTTGACAAATAAGAACCGTCTTCATCTTTTTTTACTATATCGTAAAATTTATCTTAGCGTCAAACTTTTCTACCTTAAATAAAGACTTTATCATCTTGATTGTTTGCTCTTGAGTTATGATACAATTATTGGAATTCGCAGCTGAATGTCTACAAATTACATTGTTCTTAAACAACACAAGAAACGAGAAATAATGCAAGATAAAAGAAAATAACAAGAAAAGACAGCGAGAGATTTATTATCAAAAAATTTTACAAGAGTTTATAAAAAAGACTGTACTCTTTTTTATTCAATTAAACTATTTCACTAAACCTCGGTAACGCCTCCACCTTCAAAGAGAATCTTCAAAAGAACACCACGAGAAATCACCACAAGGGACCACCGAGAAGCATTAAAAAGATCATACACGAGAACCGACACTCTTTTTTTTTATCTTCTCTCTATTCTCTCTATTCCTCTTTTTTTTTTTTTCTCTTTAATTCAACCTCAATACTACACTACACCTAAACACTATGTATTATTAAAATATTTATAGGTTTTTATCGAGTCTGAATTTTACTTTTATTATAATTACTAATATTATATAATAAATATTCAAAATAAATTATAGGTTTAAATTTAATTTTAAATTTTTATTTTAACTCAA
This sequence comes from Trichopus zeylanicus subsp. travancoricus, assembly GCA_005019695.1. Lineage (NCBI taxonomy): Eukaryota > Viridiplantae > Streptophyta > Magnoliopsida > Dioscoreales > Dioscoreaceae > Trichopus > Trichopus zeylanicus. The sequence goes on along the minus strand of RXID01021986.1, from coordinate 274,344 downwards.
ACTCTAATCTAAGTTTGAGATATTGAAAATTCAATAATTCTGAATTTTTAATAACATAGTTTTAAAGAAATTTATTTTTATTTCACATTTTATTATTTTAGCTTTTGCCTTTGTGCGAAATATTGATGAGAAAGTCAGATGAGTTGGACCAATACGTAACTTTGAACTTGTGTGGATCTCAACTTAGAAAATTTAAGTAAAAAATTCATGAAATTGGACCAACCCGCTAACCCGATAATCCAACCGCCGCAGGAGGCCGGACCCATCTCTCTTCGGATCAGCTCTCATCGACAAAATCCCCGATCCCGATACACCCGCACGGCCCGATCTAACCCCAACCTGATCCCCTCCACTCGTTTCCCTTCCCGGCGCCCCGACCCCAATTGCGTCGGCCCCAAGTCTCCTCCTTTCCCTTATATACCACCCCTCATCGTCTCCCTTCTTTCGAATCAAATCTCCACACCCAGTCATCCTCGTCGGAATCCCAACGCCGGCCTGGCCGGACCTCGCCGTTCCCTCCGGATCCTCCTCCTCTCCGGCCATGAGCCGCAAGCCCACCTCCTCTGCCGTCTCCCGCTCCCTCCAGGAGTGGGTTCCCCGCGGATCCGCCTCGATCTCCATCCCGACCCCCACCTCCAAGCCCACCCCTCCTCTTAAATCTAACCCTAAGCCTAATCCCCGCCATCGGAAACCGCCTCCACCGCCGCCGGTGGAGGACGAGGGCGTACCGCAGCTGGTGCAGGAGATCCAGGACAAGCTCGCTCGCGGCAACGTCGAGTGCATGATCTGCTATGAAATGGTCCGCCGATCCGCCCCGATCTGGTCCTGCTCCAGCTGCTACTCCCTCTTCCACCTCTCCTGCATCCGCAAGTGGGCTCGCTCCCCCACCTCCGCCGCCAATCCCTCCAGCTCCGCCGCTTCCTCCTGGCGCTGCCCCGGCTGCCAGTCCGGCCAGTCTTTGAAGCCCGAGGAGCTCCATTATTTCTGCTTCTGCGGCCGCCTTCGGGATCCGCCGAACGATCTTTACATCACGCCCCACTCCTGCGGAGAGCCCTGCTGCAAGCCGCTCGATCGGGGCTTGAATCCGCCGGAGAATGAGTTTCTCGAGCCCTGTCCACATGTGTGCGTTCTTCCGTGTCACCCCGGGCCGTGCCCACCTTGCAAGGCGTTCGCACCTCGACAGCCGTGTCCGTGCAGGAAGAAGACGGTGGTGAGGCGTTGCTCGGATAGGAGTTCGCCGCTGAGCTGCAGCCAGGTGTGTGATCGGCTTCTTTCTTGTGAAAGGCACCGGTGCGAGAAGATCTGCCACACCGGCGCCTGTAGCCCGTGCAGAGTCTTGCTAACCGCGCCGTGCTTCTGCTTCAAGAGTACAGAGACCCTTATCTGTGGCGATTTGGGGATTAAGGGCGAAGTCAGCGACTCGGAAGGGATCTTCTCTTGTGGATCGGTTTGTGGGAAGTTGCTCTCGTGCGGGAACCATCAATGCGGCGAGCAATGCCACCCAGGGCCCTGCGGGGAGTGTGAGCTCTTACCGGAGAAGATCAAGACTTGCCACTGCGGGAAGATAGAACTGTCGGAGCCGAGGAAGAGCTGCCTGGATCCAATACCGACTTGCTCGAAGGCCTGCGAGAAGCCGTTGCTCTGTGGCGTTCATCGATGCTTGGTGCCGTGCCATGAAGGTGCTTGCCCTCCATGTTTGACCCAGGTTGAGCAGAGATGTCGGTGCGGGGCGTCAACAAGGACCGTGGAGTGTTTTGAGACGCTTGGAGAGCGTAATGACTTCACCTGTGAGAAGCCGTGCGGGAAAAAGAAGGGCTGCGGGCGGCACCGCTGCAGCGAGAAATGCTGTCCGCTGTTGAGACCTGGTGGGCAACTCGCTGTTCGTGATTGGGACTCGCACTTGTGCTCGATACCGTGTGGGAAGCGACTGCAGTGCGGGCAGCATTCATGCCAGCTGCTGTGCCACAGTGGGCACTGCCCGCAGTGCTTTGAAACCATCTTCACTGACCTGAGCTGCGCTTGCGGGAAGACATTCATTCCCCCGCCAATGCCCTGTGGCACTGCCCCACCGACGTGCCCCCATCCATGCTTGGTGCCGCAGCCCTGTGGGCACTCGGCCGCACACGCCTGCCATTTTGGCGACTGCCCGCCTTGTCCAGTCCCGGTGGCAAAGGAATGTATTGGAGGGCATGTGCATCTGAGGAACATACCCTGTGGCTCGAAGGACATTCGGTGCAACCAGCTCTGCGGCAAGACCAGACAGTGTGGAGTACATGCTTGCATGAGAACCTGCCATCCTCCACCTTGTGATCCATCCCTGCCCTCTGGCTCTGACTCCGGAGCAAAGTCATGCGGGCAGGTCTGTGGTGGGCCAAGGAGGGATTGCAAGCACACTTGCAGGGCTGCATGTCACCCCTCTGCACTGTGCCCGGAGCTGAGATGTGAGTTTCCGGTCACAGTCACTTGTTCTTGTGGTAGAATCACTGCCGATGTGCCTTGCAGTGCTGGTGGCTGCACAAACGCCTATAACGTAGACACGGTCTTTGAAGCCTCTATAATTCAGAAGCTGCCGGCTCCACTCCAGCCATTAGAGGCAAATGGAAAGAAGCTTCCTCTTGGGCAGAGGAAGCTCACTTGTGATGAGGAGTGTGCAAAGCTGGAGAGGAAGCGGGTCCTTGCCGAAGCCTTCGACATAGCTCCTCCGAGCCTGGACGCATTGCATTTTGGGGAGAATGGGGCTGCCACCGAAGTGATTTCAGACTTGTTTAGAAGAGATCCCAAGTGGGTCTTGTCAGTGGAGGAGAGGTGCAAGTTCTTGGTGAGGGGGAAGGCCAAAGGAAATACTCTCGGCAGCCTTAAAGTCCACGTCTTCTGCCACATGGTTAAGGAGAAGAGGGATGCTGTCAGGCAGATTGCTGAGAGGTGGAAGCTATCAGTCCGAGCGGCAGGCTGGGAACCAAAGCGGTTTGTGGTTGTTCATGTCACTCCCAAGTCAAAGCCTCCGGCCCGAATCTTGGGCTCCAAGCCTGGTATTCCAGTTACTGCACTGCCCCATCCTCCACTGTTTGATGCCCTGGTCGACATGGATCCTAGGCTTGTGATTTCAATGCTAGACTTGCCAAGAGATGCAGACATAAGTGCATTGGTGCTGAGGTTTGGTGGAGAGTGTGAGTTGGTCTGGTTGAATAACCAGAACGCTTTGGTCGTTTTCGGGGATCCTATGAGGGTGGCAACTGCATTGAGACGGTTGGAGCACGGATCGGTGTACCATGGTGCAGTGTTGGTTCCTCAGAATGGCGGGAAATTGGTGCAGCCTGCAAGTAATGCTTGGGGAGGGGCTGCAAAGAGTAGTAGCAATCCATGGAGGAAGGCTCTTACTTCCAAGCCGGATTCCTGGGGAGGTGACTGGTCTTCTGCAGCAGATGGTGCTGCCTATCCTGCATGGAGGGGGAATGAAGCTGCTCCAGTTGTACCTTCAACAAACCGATGGAATGTTCTCTTTTTGGAGGCGCCTGCAAATCCTGTTGTGGCATCTGAACCTGGATTGGTCGGGGGTTGGATTTCAGCTCCTCCAAGGGATTGTGGTGAGGATACTGTGGATGATTGGGAGGAAGCTTGTGAGTGAGCTAGTATGAAACGAAGCACAGGCATCAGTAAGTTGGCTTACTGGATCCATTTGTTAATGTTTTTATTGAAATTGCATCCTCGTTTGAAGTCTAGTCTGGGATATAGATGGATATTGTAGATATATAAATGGTGAAATACCTGGAACTTTCTTTTCATGTTTCCACCATTTGGTTCATCATCTTCCTGAAGTTTTTTCAAAAGTTTGCTAGTAAAGAGGACCTCTAGTTGACGAGGATCTCGAGGCTAAAAGATATTTGCTTCATCTGGCATTTTTTTCTCTCATGTCTTTAATTTCAGAGATCCTGTTGTTATGACCTTAAAGCTTGCAACATTTGTATATAACCTTTCATTGTGAAATTTTAACATGAAAGTAATTGCCTAGTCAAATGAAATTTTCTCGAAATCTGAGATGTATTTTTTTTCTTGGAATTTTTCTGAGAAAAAGTAATTGCTGTTTGATGAGAGTCTATTTTGGATAGTGTGTTATTGTTTTGAGATTTGCATTAATCAGCTTGGATTTATTCCAAGGAATTACTTATTAGCTGGACATTCTGACAAGAGATAAGCAATGTGCACTGTGGGCATTAGGGATAGAATTGTGGAAGTGATATATTTTTGGACAAAAAAAATTCTTTGTTGTTCTAAATGAAACGAAGTTCATGTTTGCTTAATGTAATCATCCCAATAATAGTTCTATATTGAGCTTAGGATGCTAATTATGTTTTTCTTTTACAAAAAATGTATATATATGTTTTTGCTAGAAAATACCTTCCTTTTGCTTTCATTGTGAAGAGCCACCTCCTTGTGGGCCCTGTTTGGTTGCAAAAGAAAGGGGGCAGGGGAAGTGGAAATAAATCACTCTTCTAATTTTAGTTACTTTTGATACAAAAATAAAAATAGATTAAATTTATTTTGGAAATTTTGGTTTGAAGTGGCTTTGTAAAGCTGAGTTAAATAATTTGTATTGCAATTACACTTACGACTTCACATGTTATTTAATTAATTTTATTTATAAGAATTTTTATAAAAAATACTGAGAAGCTGGCTGACTGACTGGCAGTAGTGATATTAATGGTGAACATTCGCATCGTATTAGTCGATAGGATAGGCCATTGCAGAGGTAAATATGTGATAAATTTTCCAACAATAAATTTCAAAAGGATGTTGGACCTCGAAAGCAGAAGCCATTTGATGATTTCAGATGATGGCAAGAAATGGTAAGGCAGGAAACGGTAAATGCAATGATGTGGAAACTTGGAGCTCTAGGCAACAGAGAGGTGATCACTGTAAATGCCGGTGGGTCGTTCCCTGTAGTTCGATGTGGAGAATGGTAGGTACTTTGTCAAATATGGGAGACTACCCTCATTGTCACTACATTTTCATAACTCGATGAGTCTGGTTAAATACATTATCAAAGATGGTGTGAATCGTGTACTTGAACACGAGAGAATTAAAAGGGAGTTTTTGTTCTGTTGGATCTTTTGGTTGTGGTGTAAAACCGTGGCGCACAATAGCTTCTTGTTCTATGAAATTTTCGCCTTGCAATTGGAGTTGCATGTTGATTGTTACTATTTTTTCAACTTCTTTAAGTTTTTGTGGTTTAATTGAAGTCATTTTCTGAGCTGATTTGGAGTTTGTTCTGTTTGGTGGAGATTCTTTTCAAAAACTGATTAGATCCTTGGTGATCCAAGAGCTTTATAAGAGATCGTTGTTGATTTTCCTTGGTCATTTTGGTTCTCTAGATGATGGGAAAAATTGATTGTTGGTAAAAATTGTTGATTTTCTTTGGTCATTTTAGTTCTCTGGATGATGGAAAAAGTTGATTGTTGGTAAAACTTGGATTTTTATGAATTTAAAATTTAAAAATTTTGAAAATGATTTGAGGCATTTTTGGGCGCTTTTCTCATTTTATATAAATATCTATAGTTAGTGTTATGGTTTGACTTATATTGTAAGTAGTATGTTTATAATTAGGTTGTAGTATAGTTTATGATTGGATGAAATGAAAGTATTAGATGTTCATATGGTTGTTTATATTTATGAAGTATGCTGGATACAAATTAAACGGATGGTGTTAGCAATCGGGAGAAGCATCTCCAGAATAGTTCGCAAAGTTGAGCATTTCCAGGCAAACCTGAGCAGACTAATGTCAGGGCACTCTCAAGTTGATGGACACATGCATTAGTAAAGATATAATGAGGACCACTAAACAATTCTGCACAAGAATAGCCTAGGCATTGGTCATAGCTGCTGAAAGAATTTTAACAACAGCAACAAAACTTGAGCAATCACAATTTCATGCTTAACTTCATTCTATTCCGAAGGATAGCAAGACATATTTTGCCAATTTTCAAATGTTCGCAAATACTTCACAAATAGTTATAAGCAAATTCTTTTGCCAAAACAATCCACTACTGAATAGTTCAAAAATTGAACTTTTAGCCAAAAACTTGAATAGTTCACAAATCAAATAATTATTTCTAAAGAATTCACAAACTTGACACAGTTTTTGCAGATAATTCATTTTAGAAATAAAATTTCACTTCTATTTCAACAGTATTTTGACATTAAAATTTTTCAGAACAAATCAGGAATCTTTCCTTAATTTGCCGGATTTCTTTCCTGAATTTCAAAATTTTCCATCTTGTCAACTTATTCCTAAATGTTGAACTTCTAGCAATGCATATATAATTGACATTTTTGGTTCAATAATAAATATGAATTTAGTGCATGACCAAAATTAGGAATAACTTCAAAGTGGCCTGACATTAAAGAACATATAATGGCCATGAAAATATCAAGAAATTGACAATTAAGAGAGGAAATATAGTCCAATCCTCAGTTCACATAAATTCAAGTTCCTGTTGGGTGTATGACCAATATACCCTAGAGCTAGTATATGACAATTACTTCCATAGTGAATAGCTCTGATGAAACCTTTATGATGTCCTTCCTAGTCTGACAAATCTCAAGTATGTATCAATCAGGCATTTCTAACCATCAGCCATTTACTTGGTCCCTTAAGAAGAGAATGTGACTACTACTTGATCAGTTGTCTCCATATTGATATCCATAAAATTATGGTCATCTGTTCTAAAACCTACAAATTTCAAACACTATCTCAACCAACCAGCATAGTTTGGAAGAAGACCTAAAGAGAGGACGATGGTCCAACCAATTTCTTTTCCCAAAGAAGGAAACGCTTCCTGGTAAATGGCACTACATTAAACAAATTAGATGTCCCTTGAAAGACCATTGCCCCAGTATCTTTGAAATTAACCATCATTGATAGACAGAACTTAAAGACATTAAGAAAACAGAAAGCAAGTATCAAGTAATCCAGATGGCCATGCCCACATGCATAAGAGTAAGATCAGACATACACACACACAAAAGGATGGACTAAACCTCTGGTGATGAATTTGTATGACAAAGAGGATGCATTAGTATACAAAACAATGCCATCAGCATAGGTGTTAGAAGTAATAAACGTTCCAGACTATTAGCATAAAGCAACAAAAGTGCTTTTAAATATCAAGCAACTAGGTATAGTTTCAAATGGCTGTATATATGCACAAAGGAGTAAAATCAGACACATACGCAAGGATGGACTACACATTATATTGATCAATCGGCAGTTGGTGCACTGAAGATGCTTAAGGATACAAAGCGATGCCATCAGCATTAGCCTTTAAAGTAATAAATGACAAAATTAGTATTTCTTTGAAAAAAATAAGCGCATCTTAACTGCATTAGATATAAATAAAAGAGTAACTGATATAATAGGCTAAGATGAAAGGACAAACCTCCCAAAGCTTAAATGGAATAGCATAGTCATTGTACAACTGAGTGATACTCTTTTAACTCTAGTGATAGCTCTTTTGCCTTCTCTCTAGCAGCCTGAGCAATGTTTATATCAGCAATGAGGGTACCACGTGGAAAGGGGTCATTTGCAAGTGGACTTGAGTTTTGCAGATCTTCAGATCTAGATGTGATTGAATCCAACTCCTCTTTAATTTTCATTTGAAACTGTAGAACAGGAAGTTTTGCCTCAAGCACATCAAGCAGGCCATCATCAACATTATTTCTGGTTGTGGTTGCCAATCCATTACTGTGGCTTGTAGTTTTAGCCTGTAGAACTGCATTGCTAAGATACTGATGCCTGGGAAGAAAGAATAAAGCTTCAACAACCAAAATAATGCTAGGCCCTATTGCTAACAAACAGGAAAAAAACTAACCTGTGTTCTAGGCTAGGGGCTTCCACTTCATCAGAGCATTGCCTTTCTGCCAACCGATATAGCACATGAGCAGCCAGGAGATGTTGCCCTTTTAAGACATAGTACCTGGCAAGAAGGTTGAGATACTTGGTATGACCAGAAGGAATAGGTGTATCCAAATCACGAGCAGGAGTACTCATGGAATTAAATATGGCAGAAGTTCGAACCTGAAAAACAGATATGTAACGTTTCAAAAGAAGTTAGCAGGTTTGGAGGCTTTTTGCACCAAAAACGATTGAATAATGTGACAAAAAACCATGTACCATGTTTGTCCACACACAATAACACATTGATAAGCAAAATTTGACTCCTTACAAGACCCTTACAACAGTTAGATGTTCAGTGTGCAGTTAGTGGATGAATTGCAAGTCTATATGGATATAAATGTGCAAACTGCATTGTTTGTTTAATTTAAGTGGTCCATTTACCTGTACCTTGACTTGCATTAAGAGCCCTAGTGCAGAATTTTCATTTAAAAACAATCTGGCTGTAAGTAAAAAGGCAACATTTCACACACTAATCTAAACACATCAACTCATAAAGTTTCAATTGATACTGATTAACTATGATAAATAAACACTAAAGTTTTTAGTAAGAAACCACCTGCCTTACAACGAAATTGCGTGAAACTACCTACCTTACCACTATTAGCGAAAAACCACTCATCTTATAGTATAAATTTACACAAAACCACATCGATTAAAATATTCAAAAAATATTATATTTTAATTTTATTTTATCAATTAAATTAATTAAAAAACTAAATTGCTCTCATTTAATTTTGATTTAGACAACCACCAACACTTAACGAACAATCGGTTTAACAAAACTAAATTCAGAACATCTTGTTTCATAATATTGGACAACTAGTTCTTCATAAAAATTGAGATAAAATAAGTCATTTTTATATTAATTTAATAATTATCCGAACTAAAACTAAACAAGAGCAATTTAATTTTTTATATTAATTTAATAAATAAAATCGAATTAAAATAAACTATTCTTTAATATTTTAATCGAAATGAGTTTTTATAAATTTATAATATAAGACGAGTGATTTTTTATTAATAGTAAAAAAAATAGGTGATTTCCTACAGTTGCTCTTTATACATTATAAGAAATATAAATTGATTATGAGCTACATAACCAAATATGGTTCACTGAACTCAATTTACTTGCACCAAACCAAACACTTGCAAACAAAATATTGCACTTCAAATATATTCTGCCAAGTATATCCAATATAAGTACAAATGGAGGATTTTCAAACACATATGAGCCAAGTTACATCTCTACTTGCATTACACCAAAAGGATCCCACAAGAGAACTTTTTCATCAGCAAACATTTAAAAGGTGACTAATGCTTTCTTGGCCTAAATAATATCCCAACAGTTTTGTAGGTGGTGTTTGGATCCCTAAGGTATAGCACAGAATAACTGGCAAATAGATGACAAGTTCCAGGTTGGCACTTAACCTGGAACATCAAGTTAAGAAGGGTTATCCCATGTTAGGAGTTATCCCACTTCAAAGACAGAATAACTTTAACCCTCTCACACACCCTACAAGTAACCCCTCTTTAACCCCAGAATAAATCCAATTAACGAGTACAGAATAAAAACAACAGCATTTTCAAATGCATGGACAAGTATGTATACACATAAGATAGAATATATGCAATTAGTAACAAAAAATTAAGAAGTTTAAGAATCTAAAAACCAATCAAGATGCATAGGATATACCTCTTTTATTGATCTCCTGCCTGCACTCTGTAAAAATGAGGCCAAATCAGAACCCCCATACTCCAACAACTCATTTTCAAGGCCCAGTTCAATCAATGTCCTATACAAATGCTCATGGAACACTGTATCTGGCCATTGACCACTGAGCTGAATAATTTGATGTATGTATTTATTCCGAGAAGCCTGATCAAGGACAGATCCTGCGCCAGAAAATTTAGCATAAGCACCAAATTCCTTCTGTGTGCCCTTCTGAGCAACTTCAAGTGTCAATGATCTAAGTGCATTCGTAATAATCTCATAGCACTGTTTACGTTGAAAAAGTGCATTATTGCTCACACCAGGATCAGTTTTTTTCATTTACAGCATCACCTTTGGGATAAAGAGCTTGAGCTTTTTGCAGAGGTAATCTTACCACAGCTTCATAATATCTACATGATAAAGAAAACTAAGGTTAAGCATTAATAAGCAAATATTTGGACATAAAAATGCGATATTAAGACAAGTCAGGAGGCAAAAATGTGAGAGGACTTATGGCCCAAGTCCTAGAGACCATACTATGTAACCACCTAAAATATGAGTCCAGGTTTCTAGAATTCTAATATAGAATCCTAATGTATATTGAACAGCAATGATATAATTCAAACAGGAGTATCAGAGGTCATAAATTTATGCACATAACTATTTTTCATCGGGTCTGAATACTACAAGGTTAAGTTTCAAAAAAGGAACATTGGACAGGAAATCTAACAGATGATAGCTGGAAAATAAGTATATAATGTAGAAAAACAAAGATATCAAATATAATTCGCTATCCCAAACAAAAAAAATTCACCTTAAGTCTTCAAATCTCTTGCATACAGTAGTCAAATCAGCGGAGTCAGGAATTTTGCTCAAAAAATTATAGGCCTCGATAGCAAGATGTTCCCTCTTTTCAGCATCAGTAGTGGCAACAGCTCTTTCAAGACACTCTACTGATAAGAAATATTTGTAGTCAGACTCATTGTATAAACTTGGACAGCCATTTCGAAGTTTTGCACTGATCTCTTCTACTGTTCCCCTTCCATCTGGACCTATATAGTACTCTGCAAGAAAATGAAACTGACATAAAAGAATTGTGATTGTGGATAAAATAAAAAGTGACAAGATGCAGCTTCTAATGAAAATGAATCCATTGATGGGCCCCATACATCAAAATAACAAAAGGAGATATATCTTCTAGAGTTATTATCCTTGAGCAAAACAAGCATAGACTAGAATAATATGAGCAGCAGCAGTCATGTATTTGAAATTAATGACAGACATCTAACAATTACCTCCATTAACTTAGAAATAAGGTGCATGGCTAGTTGGTCACCTTCCTCAGAACACACAAATTGATGGAAGGATAACTGGAGAAGCTTTTGGTGGAGGTCACCGTCCAAACCCTGAACTAAGTGAGTCACATGATGCAGTGAAATCAACTGTATCAAGAACAGTGTTTCGCTAGATCTCCGAAGCAATCGCCTCACACACTCGATTGCCCTCACCTGTAGCCAAAAGGTTGAAATGTCATATAGAATAGACATATAGGTAATTCAAATAGCAGCCTTTTACCTCAATAACAGCCAGTTCAGCAGAGCTATAAGGAAGCCTCTGTCTTTTGTTTCCTGCTATACCATCTACTGAATCAACATCCCTCGAGTATGATCCAAATAAGTTCCTACCTACACCCCTGCTACCAGCTCCTAAATCAGAACCAATACCATAGAGCATGGAACCACAAATCACCTAGACCAGCAACATAACCATAGAGTCCCCTTCTCCGGTTTCTTCGGGATCTTGAAAACTGCTCTAAAGAGCGTATCTTGCCTTCAAGCAGTTGCATCGCTCCAGTAGAAAGTCTGCAAATGACCACCCCATCATCAGTCCGAGCATCAGAATTCAGATCTCTTTGTACTATCACAACAGGCAGCTCCCAAATAGGAAGAAGCAGCCTAGATGAGCATAAACAAAGTCCTTCGTGTGCACCAGAAAATACAGCTTCAGCCTCTTGCACAACCTACCCCATGCTGAAGCCTCCAGGTGGACTCCTAGCATTTGATAAAGCACCATCACCATCAAGCCAAGGCATTCTGACGATTCTTGGATCCTCAAATGCTCCTGCTGCTTTTTCAGCAACTAAATTGCTAATCATATTTTCTTCAGTGTATGCTAATTTTGCTGCCAGCAGTAGACACATTGCTGCAGCCTCTCCAGCACCATAACGATTAAAGAATTCCTCTATCTGTGATATTGGTGCATTGGATTCAAACAATCTCCTCAAAATGTCCACAGACCAGTTAAAGGCTACCTCCATCATGCCCATTGTACTAAATACAACTATCCTTCTCCTTGGTAAGATATGTTGACTTTGCAGGTCACCTCTAGCCCAAAGTTTCGTGGATGCCTTTTCGCAAGATTCTCTTAAGCCAGAAAAACCATAGACTTCTACATCTGAGTACAGAGACTGCACCGTACTTGCAATATCTCGTGGGGGTAAGACATCAGCAACACAAAACATCCTACCCTCGATAGGCAAAGATGATTCTAGTTCACGTAGAGCACAAAAGCTTCTTGACATTCCAAAGTTGGCAGGAACAGATGACTGCAAGCTAGAATCTCTATTCACAGTCAGTAGAGAAGATGTGGCTAGGGCTGATGAATCTGAGAGCACCAAGGTTCCTAAAGAATAAAAAGCTGCTTCCACCTTCAGGACCAGATCCTCGGGCTGACTTCTGCTGGCTGCAGAGACAGCACCAAAAGTGAGCCCACCGCCAACCCCTAGGGGAGGAGGTCTGGTCGCTACAACTTTAAGACAGCATGGCTTCTGCGATCATTGCCTATTCCAGATAAACCACCAACAGAATTATTATTTCCACTTGATGCTGTAGTAGAATGATATAATCTTCAGCCATCTGATAACACAGAAACTACATGGAGCCATTTTGATTCCATCATAGATAAAGGGGCAATACATATTATGGACGGTCTGTTTGCTCTGAAGAGTGCACGGGATGCAGCAGAACGTCTAGTCCCACACTGTGTATCCCTTGGATCAACCAAAATTTTCTCCTCAGCAATTTTTTTAAGAGGACCATCACCATTTAGGCCCAGATCAAAGGCCTGAAGTTTCATGTCTTCTGTCCATGCATATAAAATGTGTCTCTCGTTGTCAACAGCCATATCAACAATCGGATCTACAGCTCCAAACTTAAATGCATTTGGCAGGACCCACCTAAGAATCACAAATAGCACAAGTTAGCTGTAAACAATATAACTCACGAAATAGCATACCAAATTGGATTCAGGATAACTGGCCCACTACCTTGAAAGAAGACTGCCCAAACCTGCTGTTAAGCAAACTTTCCGACAATGCTTTTGCCAGCCTGAGCCAGTTGTATATTGCATTTGATAAATATGTCCATCACGTCCAGCAAGGAATATATGACCTTTATCACTGCATGCAATGCTAGTCATTGTAACACCATCAGATGGTATTGTGTACTCTAGTAGAGGCTGTAAAGAAAGCTCATTGTATGGATCTGCTCCATCTCCTCTTGAAGTGCAGCGTACTCCAATGAGACCCACCTAAAACCCAAAAAAAAGGATTTTGACACATTCATACTTGCAACTCATATCCAAGAAGTGAAACCACGTAACACGAGAGGTTAGAGAAGCAAACAAACAGAAGCAGTTGTTTATGTTTTTTGTCCCTTAACCCAACATTAATATGTTTTTGTAGCTAAGATTGTGCCTTTTTCCGAACAAGTTATTAATTAGCCTACTGAGAACCATGTACCCATATTTTAGGTTCGTGAATTAACATCAATGCTTTTTTCAATAGTATAAAACATGATGTAGAATAAAGTGGAAATAATCTACAACACAAGATTATACCTATATAATATAACACAAACTTCTAACAAAAAAATTTAGCAGCAGATAATGTCAAAGTAAATAATGTCCATGGGCTATGAACACTTGAAAGCAGGAAAAATAATAGCAAACCTACCTCAACAGGAGTTGCCAACACTAAAAGGTATTGGATGGCCTCCGCAAAAATTCCAGGCTTTGACCTAACAAGGCCTACAGCACATATTGCTTGTTCCTCACCACTACATTCAGCATATTGACCATCCCTGAACATAGTAAACAGCAAAGAAAAACAAGTGAGATGGTATTTTGTACAGTAGCAAAAGAATGGCAGAGTTAGAGAACTAATATGTGAATTTTGATGGATTAGCTAATAAACAAGCTAAAGAAGGGAAAAGATAATTCATCACAAAGAGCCTCAATTGAAAAAAGCTATCCAACAATTAGGAGTGAGGGATGCCATATCTAATACTAGGAACATAAGCAATTTAGACAGTCTTAACTAAGATTATAGACTTATATCAGGTGAATAACCAAAGTATTTTATTTCCCAATGTTATTAGGTTACAAGCAGTTTTTGGTTCCCTAAAATGAGTAAAATCTCTATGTAGTTTGGCAAGAAATTTTTTAAAAACAAATAACTAAGACCAAACTACTGTTAGGAATATGAATGGACAAAGCCAACCCAACAAGGCCCAGTTCATGCCTGGATTTTACTGTAAAAACAAGCAGGCATATACAAATGAAAAAGTTCTTGAACAAGTCAATCATGATATATTTGTGCTAATTAGTCTCAGAATACGTTCTAGAAACTAACTAGAGCATACTAGACAAAAATCACCAAGTAATATTCAGATCAAGAAATTTCAATCACACTCTATCAATGATCATTCCAATGAAATTTCTACCAATAGTCATTTTCAGTAATAATTCCATGGAGAAAGGAGAAACAAGTGGTTAAAATAAAACAGGAGTTTTTGTGTAAGCCTTACCATTTATCAAACCACCACAAAAACAAGGAATTGTCAACCTACCCATGCTCGGCGTATTTATGGGAATATCCCACATAATGCTGTTCCTTCACCACCAGCTGCATTATATTTCTCAATAAGCACTGGAGGCAGTTCCTGAGTCTCGACAACTTCAGATAAATGGGGCCACTACAGAACAATCACCAACAATTGAACAGGGAAAGGGAGTACATCAGGAACAAGGGAAGGTGCCAAATACAGAACAGTAGGATATTCGGTTATAATTTACAACTTAACTGAAGAAATGGTGATGTCACCATCACTGATCTGAATTTTAGTTTCAATTCGAGCGGATTGACAAACAAAGAAAAGAAGAATAAATAGCTCATGAAAAGTTTGCCAGCTGTTTGGCAAAAGTGACAGCAATAAAAATATTAAAACAAGCATGCCAGGATAGCTAAAGGCACATAAATTTTAAAGATAGATTTATCTGAAAATACAATTAAAATACTTCATTTCCGTGCCTTGCACTAACATTTTATCAGGTGCAGTAATGTGGTTTCATTATTTTATCTAAAAGTGTTAGTTATCATACATACTATGATGTGGTGGAAACATGTCACCCTGCCGTACTTGAAACAAATGTGCCTTGTCTTTTTTTTGTGCCACTTGGTTACTTACAATCAGATACAGATATTAATTGTTTATTCAACTATATACAAGTATGATTTTAGGCAATTTATTGTTTGGTTACATGCCACTTTATTGATGAATCTAAACTATCATATATATCCCCCCACCCTCCCACAAACCACCAAAGCGCATGTCAGTGTATGTGAAGCCTGTGTTAGCACCCTTCATATCACGGGAATCATTTGCAACATGACACCAAACCATTTTTGCTTGATGAAAAGGAGTGGCATTACGCCAATATATTTAAGAAACCCTAGAACCATGGCATTCTGAACTAACATATACAAGTTACTGATTTGATGGTTACCCTTGAATTTCTTTGAAGCTATATCGCTTGTGCGTCATGCCATTGTACAGATGAATTAATGTTCAACAATATCTCTTGGTTTCTTATTTACTAGGCCTTATGGTTGTAAGGCATTCAAATTGCAGCCATTTCACTTCAATAGCCTCTCAACAAACCTAAGCTGCTAGCCTAGAACAGCCAATTCTCTTGGCTACCCTAATGAAACGTTATGATTTTATTGAATTAATTCTTCTTTGATCTGCCAATCTGTTACATAACAGGATCGCTCTCACCATTCGTTCTATCCTCTAATGATTTGAAAGACTAAAATTAAACTGCAGATAAAGCACTCTCCTTAGAGCTGGCATGAAAAATTATAATTTTGCTCTGGGTTTAGTGGTGGTTCTGCATTTCCAGAAGAAAACCATAACTTCCAAAAACCAATGACATCAAAACATCTTACTAACAACGAAAAGAAGGTCAAAGATCAAGCCTTCAAGCATCAACAAGTGCTTATGGCATGAGATAGCGTACCTCTTTAGGATGCGAGGGTAAGTGTGGCTGGCGTAGCGGGAGGCCTCAAGGGCCTCCTCGAGGTCGAGCTGGTCCGCGACGCCCTTGCCGATGCGCTCGCTGATATGGAGCCCGGAGGTGGCTACGTCCGGCCCGACGAGCTCGTCCTCCCACGCCATTGTTTCCTCCCTCCCCTCCCCCACCCCCCGCCCCCGCCCCCCTCCTTCTTCTTCCTCTCGCCACCGATCGAGGCGGAGAGGAAGAGGTAAAGGTTTCGGTTTCGGTTCCAGTGGCGGGCTCAGGGCCCGGTTTGAACGGAATTTATCTGATCCGGGTGGTTCTGAGACTCACAAGCAGATTCGGGCATGGTCCGTAGTGGATCCATCTTTCAAGTGGGTTTGGAAGCGGAATGGATTGGGTCAGGTTTGTAGAAGCGGGTCAATTTCAAGTAAGTCCGGACTTGATCGAATCCGATCAAATTTGTTCTAAATTTGATGAAATTGTTAAATTTAAACTATTTTCCATATCTCGCTAATTGTATACAACTCTCCGACCCATGCTAAACTGCATAAAACTCTTCATAAGAACAGGTTTGATTTGTGTCATAAAAAATTAGATTTTTTAAAATTGAAAATCTTGATTATTTGAAAATTTACGATTTGAGGATTTTAAAATCCTAAATTTTCAATTTTTTTATGTTAATGGAGTCTAATTTATTACCAGTTTTGATGTAAGAGATTTCTTAAAATCTTGATTTGTCAGGGCAATTTGTCCCTTCAATTTGTGAGAGAAGAAAATCATGAAAAAAATCATTGGAGAAGACCATCGAAATTTCTCCTTTAGTGACCATTCCAAAGCCCAAATTAATCACTATAGATTAAAAATAGAATAGAAAAAAAAATCAGATATTAGTCTTTATACCTTAGTTGTTTTTTCTTATATATACTCAAACTAGGTTAATCTAGCCCTTTGATTTGAGATTCTCGCCACAAAATCCACCATGAATCTCTCATCCTAATGATCAAGCCTTGAAAGTAATCTTTTTAGACTTACCTTGCATGCTTTAAACAAAACTTGTTGACTCTCTCACACTTTGATTACCTCCTTGAACTCTATTTCGATTCCCATTTTGATTGACATCAACTACATAAGCTATATTCAATCTAGGTTATTTGAGTCAAATCCCCAAAATGAGCTTCACCATAATTTGGAATGTCCTACACCGAATCCCTATAATTCAATCAGAGGCTACTCCCTTAGTAGCTTGGTAGGATTTGATTCCGATCCGGTTTTAGAGGTGGACCCCACCTCATTGGCATTTTATGGTTCTGGTCTAACTATTTATTATACCAATACTACACCCACCCCCCCACCCCCCCTCCAAATACCGAGTCATCATGCCTTGATGTTCAGGATCAATAATGATGAATGATTTTTAGCTCTTTGAAATTCCCTCAAGAAGTGTGATGCTACCTCACCTATCTCTGCAATATCATTAATGGGTTGCCTATTTTCGAGATATCGCCCCTTGTACTTTGTATCATCTGTTAGCTATTAAGGGCTTGTTTGGATCTTCAACATATGCTCCTTATGATTTGGTTGTTTGGTTTGAATTTGTTCCTGAAATATTTTTTGACTCAAATTCCACTACGTGATGATTATTGAGTGGCCCATCCACAACTATAAATAGTTGGCCAAGTTGTTTGCCCCATTTTTTGCTTCTTCATTTTCTGCTCTGAACCCTAGCCACTATAACCCTCAATATTAAAGCGAACTCTTATGGAAATCAGCAACCAAATTTTGGTCGATGGTGTCATTCCCTCACAAGTGATTTTTGTACAAGATCTTGGAGCCATCATTGTGGTGATTTCGATAGTTCCCGTTGCCCCTCTGGCCTAGGAGGTGATTGCCTCCACCATTGCATTCTCTCCAGGTTTCTCAGCCTCATAGCTTAACTATGCCATTTTTATTGAACATTGATTGCCTTGATTTTTTTTTTAATGCCTTATGTTCCAAGTTCCATTATTTAAAGTAGATGTAATAGGCCTTAGGTCCAAACTATGTTGTACATAACTTCAGTTAGGAACATGTCATCATTAAACTTCAACATTATTATCTACCCAAGTTAAATTTTGGTAGCTAAGTTCTTGTAAGGGATTAGCTATATACTGAGGTTTGGTGGTGCATTTAGCTATCTGATGCTTAGACCTTCATCTAAGCTAAGTGATAACTTAGTCTTCTTAATTCTAATAGGTGCTCAAGATTTTCCCTCCATCTGAGTTTGGTTATCCAACTAAACTTTTTAAGAGAAAAGGATAGATTTTTTGATGGCGTTGAGATGGACATGTGGGGTTTAGACAAAGACAATATTGACCTCAAGAATATGTTTGGTCATGTCTTCACGATGCACTAGTAGATGTTTGAAGGGGGATTTAGGTATCCCATGGGTGGTTTTACTAATGAAGTGTTGGTCGACTCCGACCTCACACCAAACCATATTATCCCAGATGCGATGAGGTTCATCACCATGTTTCGTGCTTGGCTACTTCCAAATTTTTTGCGTTGAGTTCGGACAAAGACAATATTAACCTCAAGGATAAGTTTGGTCATGTCTTTATGATGCACTAGTAGATGTTTGAAGGGAGATTTAGATGCCTCATAGGTAGTTTTGGCAAGAAAGTGTTGGTCGACTTCAACCTTACACCAAATCATATTATCTCAAATGCAATGAGGTTCATCACCACATTCCATGCCCTAGCTAGTCTAAGGTGGACAAGAATTAAGCTCAGACAGAAGATGGTTTCTTGTGCTAAAGAAGGGTCGATGGCTTCTTGGGCTCCCATCCTTCCTCCTCCTCTTTTACCCTCACCCTCACTCTCAAAGAAAACCTAAGAAGAATGACAAAGAGAATGTCTAGCCCTTTGAGTTAGTCATCCCAAGAAAGGAGAAGAAAAGAAAAATCAAGCCCTCTAAGGGGTGAGGGTAGCAATTCGACCACCATCCAAAGTGAGAAGAAAAGAAGGAAGAAAGACTGAGCCTCACACCCACCCAGTTCAACTACTTTTGTTGCTAACCAAAATACTCTGGGAGCCCCCATAATGCAGGAGGTAGGCCAACTCGATTGTGAAGTAATTGACATCTTATCTTTGCCTCCTCCCTATTCGAAGCCAACTCGAACCCCACCTAGCCTACAATATTAGGCAGCCTAGTAAGGAGGTTGCCACTAAGAATAACAACAAGGGTGATGATTTGAGTGGTGGGTTCAATCTAAACTCCCACATTGCATAGCTCCCTGACAAGGATTTGTTCCTTGGTGGTATGAATACCACCTGTGACGTAAGTGCACTATCATAACTTTTTCTTTTTTGTAAATGCTTTTTGTACTCAACTTTTGATGTGGTTTGTAGATAATGGAGTACTTCTATCATGTGGACAAATGATTCAAATAGGTCTAGAAGGCAGCATTACTTAGCAAATTTAAACTCATCACTACTAAAGTTGACTTGCGGGCTCTCCAATTTGAGATGGAGACCCTTAAACTAGATCCCTCTGCTGCCAACTCTTCCAAAAAGGCTGAGGCTAAATAAAAGAAAAATGATAAAGAGGAGAAGAGAATCAATGAAGAAGAGGAGAAAAGAGATTCAGCTCAGTGTGAAATTGAGCAACTCAAGGAACTCCATGCTGTTGAGCTCCTTAAATCCCAGGAAAATGCCATTGTTGCCTTCCAACTGGTGAGGACTTCTAGCTTCTCCTTAGGCAACTATAGAGCTCGTTGTTCAAGAATTTGGAGAAAGGGAAACCTATATGATAAAGTAGGTAAGCTAAGTGCCAACTCCTTTGGGGAAGATTATCTACTTTGTGCAACTCAAATTTCTATCCTTACCATCTTTGAGTTGAGATATATGATGCAACTTAGGTAGAGTAGCTAAAAAGGGAGTGCAAGGAGGTGGTCAACTCCAATCCACTTCCTAACAAGGGTGTTGAAGCTGAAGCAAACTCCAATCTCAACTACTCTTTGAACTCTATAGAGAATAAGAAGGGGTCAATCAGAGAGGCAACATGTCTACAAAAGGGAGCATAGATTAGGTTTCTCTTCTTGCCCATTTATAATTTGAGCTTAAGATTTTTGTTGCTTTACACCTTTTTCTTTAATGAAGTAGTCTTTTGCTTTGCAAATTTGATTTGAATGCAATTGCGTGGTAATGACTACCTAATGTACAAGTTTGCAAAATCTTAATTTGGCAAACTTCACTACATGAATCAAATTTTGGTTTTATTTTGAACAATTTTAAGATTCTGGTGTATCTAATATTAACAAATTTTACAATAACTCAACCAAGTTCCACCTTGGGATGAGTACCACATTTGATCAAGCCCTAGCCAAAATAAATTCATCATTTAAGCTTTTTTAATAGCTCAAAGAAGTTTTAACTCAGAATATGAATTTGTTAGATTGAGCCTCAACCAAAGTTAATCCACCATCTAAGCGTTGCCTCAACCAAGTGTTACCTTGGAGTAATCAATTTGCTTGATTCACTACCTCAGAAAACATCATACTTTGTGTAATTAACCTCAAGGAAGACCTTACATAGTATATTAGCATTTGATTTACCTTTTTCACTCAATCAAGCACACAACTCGTCATTGAGCCTTTTTGCCCCAGTCAAGTCTATAACTTGGAGTTGGGTCTTTTACTTGGTTAAGCCCACACCTTGTCAATGAAATTGTTTTTTTGTCTCTGTCAGGTCCGTAACCTAGAGCCAGGTCTTTGGCCAAGTCCCAAACTTGACATTCTACTTGCTCAAGTTTGTAGCTTGTTACAGAACTCTTTTACCTCAGTCAAGTTTGTAACATGAAGTCAGGTATTTGGCTAAGTCTATAAATTGACATTCTACTTAGTCAAGCTCATAGCTTGTCACCAAGCTCTTTTACCTCAGTTATTGTCATAACCTAGAGTCGGTCTTTGTTCAAGTTCATAACTTGACACTCTACTTAGTCAAGCTAGTAGCTTGTCACTGAGCTCTTTTGTCTTGGTCAGGTCTATAATCTAGAATCGGGGTTTGGCCAAGTTTGTAACTTGACATTTTGGGTCAAGCCTGTAGTTTATCATTTAGCTCTTTTGCTTTAGTCAAGTCCATAACCTTGGGTCAGGTATTTGGCCAAATTCCTAACTTGACACCGAGCTTTCTTTATCTTGCAAGCAACACGTTTAAGGAGTAACGAGCATCATAAATTTATTATAGGAAGAACATTTTCAGATTGTCTACATGCTAGTGCAAACCATCACTTTGCCATCTAGATTCTCTAGTTTGTATGCTCCTCACGCTATAACTTGAGCCAATTTGTAGAATCCTTCTCACTTTGGAGACAACTTTTTGATGGCTCAATTAACAAGGTCAGCATGATAAAGTATCCAATTGTCAAGTTGTAGTACTTAACCTCATACTTAGGCATTATAACAATGAGTACACGACATTACTCTCTGCCAAACTTCTAGCAATAGGTCATTTTTAGCACTTTGTTAACCTCATTTACCTTGAGGTCATAGGCTATAGTCCTTGGTGATGGTAGACCAATCTCTACTAGGATAATAACTTCAATTCCATATGCCAACATAAATGAAGATTTTTTGGTAGTGATCCAAAGGATAGTTCTATATGACCATAACACATGAGGCAACTCCTTAACTCATGTCCCTTTTTCTCTTTTGAATCACTTTTTTTAAATCTGGAAGTACAATTTGATTTATTACTTTAGATAAGTCTTTTGACTAAGAACGCACCACCAATGTGAACATTTGCTCTATGTTTAAGCCATTATACTATTTCTTGAAGTTTGAATTATCAAACTATTTTCTATTGTTAGTGACTAGTACTCTTGGTAGTCCAAAGAGGTAGATGATATTTTGCTAAAAGAATTCTTGAATTTTTTTCTTGATAATTATCACAAGTAGTTCAACTTTCATCCACTTAGTGGTTGGCGATTTGGTACGTGGGATGAGGTTCCCGAATCCAGGCCATCATTCTCTAAGGGTCTTTCGTAGATCTTATGCACCAATGGTCCTCTCGATCCACCCTGAAGCCTCTTTCGTTGGTCTTCCCTACTTCCGCTCTGTCTCATTACCAAAAACTTCCTTTGTCTTAAAGCCAGTGGAAATGGGTAAAGCATGTCCATACCCCATTGGATGAAGGACTCAACAACTTGTGTTTGTTGAAGTTGAACTACTAGGTTGTAGTATGTTGGGGCATATCAATAGCACTACTCACAATAATAAACCTAGTCACTTCAACCACCATGTTCAACCAAAAGTATCCCTGCTTGAAGAGCTTTTGAGCTAAAGCTTGCACACCTCCATGACTCGTAGATTCCTTCATGTACTTTCTAAAGTACATAATTTGCTTCAAATGGCATCAGATAACAGAGGAGTAGTTGCATGAATGATCTCTTGTATAGGTGTTCTTCTACTAGAGTAAAGCTTGTCACTATCCATTTTATCCTCTAAGCATCTCTTGAGTCTTTTGGCAGTTTTTCTTGTTGAGGTAGCTCACTGTTGGTTCCATCTAGCTTGGTTCCTTGGTGATAAGGTTCACTTTTGGGGGTAGCAAAGTAGCTCGATTGTTGGAGGTTCTTTACAAAGATTTATTATGATTATAAGTTGGGTAAATATGAGGATAAGCATGCTAGGGCATCTGCTTTGGTATTATTATTCCTATAGAGTCATGACCCATTACTTGGGATAGCTAAAAAATCTTGAGAAGCAATATTTAAATAACAAATAAAATTTTGAATTTATTTTAATGCACTATCAAGTATTATGAGAATATGACTTCTAACAAGCATAAGCACCTATTATTAATTACTCTGGCAATTATCAAGAATCTCCTAAAGTAAGAAACCTAGTTAATAAAATAGAGACATAAAGAAAAAAAACATAATTTGATTAATTTCAAAAAGGATACATGACTCAAGTAAGAGTACACCCTTACTTTATAATTTGAAGAATTGAAATTCAAAATCATGAAATGAGAAAGGGAATGGGAAATGCTTGATACTCGGTGTCACCCTCTTTTCATGCACTTGATCGAGTGAAACTTAACATGACTAGGTGCTTGGTTTGATCTTTAGTGGATGTTAATAACTTTCCTTAATTTTAGAATGTGACTGGCTATCTTGGCTTATGTGAATTAATCCCATTAAGATTTAAAGTATTATTGATGACTTTTTACTTATTATCGATTAACCTTCTTTTGATCTTTGATTTGAGAGAATAATTAGTAGTCTTAGCTTGTGTAAATCATTATGAATTTGTAATTGACGACTTTTGAGCTTGTTGTCAATTGGATTTGAAACATTATCGACTACTTTATGCTTGTGTTGATTAAGTTGAAGCATCACTAATGACTTTTATGTTTGTGTTAATGAACTTTCTTTGAACATAATATTTGGCTTATTAACTGAGTGAGTTCACGTCTACCTTAGTTTGATTTGATTTGGAAAAAAAATAAATAGACTTAATAATTGATGGTATTTCTTGATTTGATAATTGATGGTATTTTTGGACTTATTGTCAATTAAATTTGAAGTACCAGGCACAATTTTATACTTGTGTTAGTGAACTTTCTTCGAACACGGCGCTTGACTAACTGACTAAGTGAGTTCAATACTGTCTTAGTTTGACTTGAAATAATTAGTGACTTTGGCTTATGTTGATCATCTTTGATTTTAACAATTGATGACCATTCATTTTTATTTATTATTAATTGAATTTGAGGTATTATCAATGGTTTTGTACTTATTGTCAACTACCTGCACTTGATTTAAGCTTAATTTAATTCAGACTTAGTTTTATTTCGAGCATAATTTGATTCAATTCGATGTTCATATTTAGTTTTAGTTCAAGTCTAATTTGATTCAATTTAGTTGGGTTTAACCTTATGTTGGATCCCTTTTAGACATTGGACTTTATCCTTATTGGATTTTGGTTTGGCCCCTATTGGGTCTTGATTTGACCCTCGTTGGATTTCTATTGGACCCTTGATGGGATTTGGATCCAAAGCTTATTGGATCCTTACTAGATCTTTTCATAGACTTTAGAATTAACTCTTATTGGGTTTTTATTAGATCCTTGATAGATATTGGATTAAACCCTTAATGAATTCGTATTGGATCTTTAATAAATATTAGATTCAATTCCTAATGAGTTCTTATTAGATCTTTATTAGATTAGGGTTCGATCCCTTAATGGGTATGGGTTCAACCCATATTGGATCCTCATTGGGTTTGGGCTTGAATCAAGTTGATTTGGGTTTAACCCATTTTGGACCCAATTTTAGTGCATAATTTGGGGTTGACTTGATCCTGGTTTGGGTTCAGGCCTAGACCTAATTTGATTGTGGTTTAGTTTTAGGCTTGATTAAGTTTTGATTTTGGTTTAGGCTTAGGGCTAATATGGTTAGGGTTTGGCTTAAACTAGGTTTAATCTAATTAAGGTTTAGCTCAAAATTGATTTGACTTGATTAGGATTTGGTTTGAACTTGGTTTAACCTAGTTGGGACTTAATTTGAACTTGATTTCGATTAGGGTTTGATTATTATTTAGTTTGACCTAATTATAATTTCTTTGAACTTAATTTGACCCATTTAGGGTTTGATTCGAACTTGATTTGACCTAATTGAGGTTGGATTTAAATCAATTATGGTTTGAATTGACCTGATTTGAACCTAATTTTAGTTAAACTTGAATTAATTTGATTTGGATTGATTCGAATAAGATTTGGTTTAAACTTGATTTGACCCAATTAGGATTTAGTTCGGACTTAGTTTAAGCCAATTGAGATTAAGCTTGAATCGATTAGACCCGATTAGGATTCGAGCCTGGGCCGATTTGATTTGGGTTGACTTAGACTGCTTTAGGTCTAGTTTAGTCCATTAATTTTATTTGATCAATTTTAAGTCTATTTGATGATTCATTCAAATCAAGTTGGTTTACCTTAATCAATTTACTTAATTTAGTGAAATCAGCTTGATTTTAATCTGATTAAATTATCAGCTTGATTTTAATCTGATTAAGTTGATTATTTTAATTAATTTGATTTTGTTGATTAGAGAGCCATCAAGTAGTCTATTAATTGAATGACTTTTGAGCAAGTTTACGGATTGATCCTAAATTGATTTGACTTTTAGATAAGCCCATAAGAGGACCTTAAATTAATTTGACTTTTACGCAAATCTGCGGGCAGGCCTAGCATCGATTAGACTTTTAAACGAGCCCATAAAATTAATCTTGAGTTGATTTGACTTTCAGATGAGTCCAAGAATTGGTCTTAAGTTGATTTGACTTTGGGGCAAGCCTACAAAATAGCCTTACGTCAAATTGACTTTTGAGCGAGTTAACGAATTGGCCCTAGGCCGAATTGACTTTTGAATAAGGCCATATTCTGATCCTAAATTGAATGAACTTTTGAATGTGGACCAAGGTTTTAAGTATTGGTTTCGGTTTCGGTTTCGACACCCAGCAAAACCAATACATTTTGGCTGTTTTGGCCGTTTTGGTTTCGGCCGAAAGATTTTTTTTAGTTATTAATTGTGTGTTGACCATAGTTTGACTATATTTTGACTGTACTTTGACTTTAAATTAAAAATACGATAAAAATTTGAAACTTTTTTTTATAAAAATTTAAAAATTATGAAAGAAATTATAATTAACTTTACCACAATATTAAATATTATTTTAATTAATTAAAATTAATTTTGATAGTTAACCACTGTTTTTATATATTACTATATAAAAAAATATATGAGAAAT
Source organism: Trichopus zeylanicus subsp. travancoricus (assembly GCA_005019695.1). Classification (NCBI taxonomy): domain Eukaryota; kingdom Viridiplantae; phylum Streptophyta; class Magnoliopsida; order Dioscoreales; family Dioscoreaceae; genus Trichopus; species Trichopus zeylanicus. The sequence goes on along the minus strand of RXID01021986.1, from coordinate 248,542 downwards.
AATATGAATATGATTAAAAAATAAAAATTAACATAAATAAATTTAACTTATTATTAAAATATAATTGCCACATGCATAATTTATTAATTATAATGTAATACAACTAATCATCATCATCATCAGTTGAGTTTAAAACATCTAGATTCAGTACCTGAACGATCAAGATGAATATTTATACATATACGAGAATAACTAGCTCTGCGAAATCTCGTGACAGCGATTCACATGGGGGTAAAATCGACACAAATTTTTTTTGGCTTTACTTTCGGTGGAACGGTCATGCACACATGTACGTGAACAAAAAAATTAACGTGTTTCGATCAAAATCTTTTTTATTTCAGTTTCAACCAAATTTTTTTTTTATTAATTATATTTTGACTAAAATTTAACTTTATTTCAATTATTTTTTAACTTCAAATTAAAAAATTATAATATGTTTAAAAATTTTAAAAAATAATGAACAGTTATGTGAATAATATTACGTATGTGAATAGTATCTGATAGAAACCCGTAAGGGTATCGGAACCAAATTGGCGACAGCGCTGGCTCCGGTGTAAGACCGGCCTCAGCTTGCGAGAGTAAGGGCCAGGTCGATGAGGGCGCGAGATAGGAGAGGGAGCAGTGGCAGACTGGCGAGAGCGCAGGGCCCTCGGGCTCGGACATGAAGCCGGCACGAGCTCCCCCCCCGCGCGTGCGAGCTCGGCAAGCTCCCGCTTGCACGCGCTCTTGCCCTCGCGCGCTGGCCTGACGAGCTCCCGCCTGCGCTCGAGCTCTGACGTTGATGAAGATGAACAGTAAACCCTAAACTGAAATCAAAATTAGGGTTTCGGTTCGGATCCGACCGAAACAGAGCCGTTTTGACCGAAATGTAAAACTCTGACGTGGACTATTTCTATATTAAATTAAATTTCGAATGAGCTTATGGGTTTGCCATGTGTTGAACTGAGTTTTAATCTCATGTCAACATGACTTTACGAATTCACGCACTGATTTTAAATCGAATTAATTTTTGAACGAATATACGAATTGATCCTAAATCAAAATGACTTTTAGATAATCTCATAATGAACCATAGATCAAATTGATTTTTGGATAAGCTGAGAACTGATCCTAAATTGGAAATCAAAAAATTCCAAACGGGAAATGAGAAAATTTTTTTTTTTTTTGCAACAACTTCCTTTTCATTTTTTTCATTTTTTTTTTGCTTTTTTGAGCTTTTTTCCCCTCCTTCTCCACCGTCTTCTTCTTTCTCCCGAATTTTACTCTTTTTTACATCTTCCTCCCCACAACAAGTTCTCTCCTCACCAAACCGAGTCTTCTACCTTTACCTCATGGCTAGACCCGGCCTCTCCTTCATGGCAGTGGTGACCCCGAACGACAAAAGGGGGTGGCGCCAGTGGCAAGGTCCCAAAGATGGAGGTTTGAGCATGAGATTGCGTGAGGATGCGAGGGGGTGGCGTCGGTTGGGCCTGGGAGTAGTGAATGTGGCCGTGCGAGAGAGTCCAGCTAGGACTGACGAAGTTCTCCGCCAGAGCTAGCTTTGCTGCGGCCAGGGCCAGGCGGGGCCCGGCCGAGACCTAGCAGTGGTTTGGCCAGGATCCGACCATGGTCCAGTTGGGGCTACGATCAAAGCTGGAAGATGGGTTCGGCTTGAGTAGAAGGCGGAAGAAGCTAGCCGAAGCAGGTGGGGCGGGGACACTGCAGATGGAGCAGTTGGAGATGGTTGTGGCACCGGGAAGTCCAACGAAAGGAGCTGACGATGGCGGCCAGGATGGGAGACGCCACACTGCGGGAGGCCGACGCCAAGCCGCGAGAGGCATCCTGGCGAGGGTGAGCTAGAGGTGAAGAGTATCATCGAGGCGGTGGCATCTTGAAAGTGTGACAGGGCCGCTCCTGGGCGATTGCAGGTTACAGTGCAACGAAGAAAGTGGTGGCTCAGCAGCGTGGTGCAGGTGGTGGTGCAGCGGAGGAAGTGGCGAACGTGGCCCAGCACTGAATGATGGAGAGCATAGAGAAGGCAGGGAACACATGAAAAGAAAAAAGCTAAGTCTAACGACTTGCTCTATTCTTCTGTCCTCGCTTCTCCTTGTTGTTTGCGCTCGACCTATCTCTGGTCTTTTATCTGGCTTGTGGTTTCTAATCCTAGTTCTCCTCTGTTTTTGACTTTTAATCTCTCCTTTTTTATGCAGGATTCGCCGGTTTTTTATAGGTCTCAAGGATATCGAATTTTCTGTTCAAAGTTAATTCAGAATAAGTTTAATCATTATTTTAAAATTTTGAAGGATTTAGATTGCTGTGATTTTGTTGAGGTTCAGATGATGATCTTTGTCTGAATTTCAAATTATAGAAGAGAGTTTCTGTTCGTGGATGAAATTATATTATTTTGAAATATTGCATAATATGATAAGGTTATTTGTAGCCTTTTGTTTTTTAACAACTAATTGGTAATTCTATAAATTTTAAGAATTTTTTTTTAGGTTTGACTATAAAAATTTATTTCTAAGATTTTAAAACTTTTTAGGCCTTTTTTTAAATTTTATTTAAAAATAATAAATTTTGGACTTCTTTACAAAAAAAAATTTTCGTGGGGTTTATTTGTAAATTTATGAATGTTACATTTGTAATTCAATATTTCATGGAGAATTTATTTGTAAAAGTTAAAAATCCCAAGGACCTATTTATAAATATAATTTTTAAAGAATTTATTTGAAAACTCTAGATTTTCTAAAAATTAATATGTAATTATTAATTTTTGAGGTATTTATTCATAAATTTTAAATTTTGTAGGGATTAATTTGTAATTTTAAAAATTTGATGGATTTTTTCATAAAAATTTTCATCCCAAGACCTTTTTCCAAAAAAATTCAACCATGCACCTATTTGTAAAAATTTATTGGTATAAAGACTTATTTATAAAAATTTTATTATTTTTCATTTTGGTGTAGATTTTTAATAAACTTTGGGCCCAATTTTGGCCCAAAATTTGGCCAACTCAACCTATTTTGGTTGAATTCAATTTGAACCCAAATTTTACAATAATTCAAGTTTGAATTGAGCTCAATTTTTGGTCAAACTCCACCGCAATTCAGGCCCTACCAAGACCCATATTTGGGTCATAATCCAGTAGCATTTAATCTTTAATTCTGATTAAATTTTGATCAAATTTAGTTTTAGCTAAAATTTACTTAAGAAGTCCCTTAGGACTTGATGCACTTTAATGTTGTCCATTTTTTCCTTGAGCTTCTGCATTTAAGCTAGTTGTTAGACCATCACAGTATCTTTGACTTCATATTCTCATGTTGCTTGCAGACATAAGAGCTGAGAGTCACTATATATCTTTAGTCTTTTGGCCCCTACTGTTAGTGCCACTCAGACTGAGAATGAGTGCTTCATATTTTGTCATATTATTTGATGTGGAAAATTCAAGTCAAATTGAGTATTTTTGCTATTTTTTCATCTGAGCTTAGCAATATAGTACTAACTTCGTTCCCCGACTTGCAAGATAAACCATCTACTTGAACCTCCCATAGTTTGGTGACAAATTTTGCAAGGTACAAATTGACCTCCACCATGAAGTCTTCCAAAGATTGGGCCTTGATTACTTTTCAAGTCTCAAAGATAATATCAAATTGACTTAATTCAATGGATAATTTAAGAAATCTCCTAGAACTTTTCAGCTTATGCAACATCTGCCAAAGTAGGAAATCCGTCTATAAAAGAATAGGGTAAGCTTGGAAGTATGGCCAAAGCTTCTATATAGCCAACATAACCGCATAAACTAGCTTCTCTAGAGGTGGTGTACTGAACTTTCACTCTAGTAAGCACATGACTCACATAATATATGAGGTATTATTTCTGACCTTGGTCATTTATCAACCAAATTGATGGTATGATCTAAAGCTATAATATAAAGATAAAGCAGTTCTTTTTGTTCAGTCTAACTAATAGAGAATGTTTAGAGAAATATTGTTTTAGTGCTTTAAATACCTGGTGGTACTCCTCAGTCCATTGGAGTTTGAACTGTTCACTTTAGAGCCTTAAAGAAAGATAAACACTTCCACTCGACCTAGATAGAAAATGGTTCAATGTGGCTAAGTGGCCCGTGAGCCTTTGCATCTATTTGGTTGAGCTCAGAGGGTTTATTTGTAGGACTGCTATGATTTTTTCCCCACATTTGCTCAATTCCTAACTCCAAGACAAGTTAGACAAGGAACCTGCTTGACCCTACACCAAATGCACACTTCTCTAAGTTGAGATTCATTTTGAATCTCTACAATATTTCAAATGTTGCTTCCAAGTTGGAGAGGTATTTTTCAACTTGGCAACTTTTCACCAACATATTGTTGAAGTATGCTTCTATGTTCCTTTTGAGTTGGGACTTGAAGACTCAATTTACTATTCATTAGTACGTTGCCTCTTCAACTTTTAGCTTGAAGGGTATTGCAACATAGCAAAATATACCTTGGTTGGTGATGAATAATATCTTTTCTTCATCTTTGGAGTGGTCTTGATCTGGTGGTAGCTTGAGAATGGGTCATAAAAATAAGGAGTTAATATCTTGAAGTAGAGTCCACCAATTGGTCTATCAAATAAGGAGAGGGTAGTTGTCCTTCAAATAGACCTTGTTTAGGTCAGTAAAGTTCATGAACATTCTCCACATCTTATTAGCCCTTTTCACCATTACAATGTTGATGAGATACTCTGGGTACTAAACTTCTCTAATAAAATCAACATTGAGAAGTTTCTTTACCTCTTTAGTGATGACCTTTTATCATTTTGGGGTAAAGTGTCTCTTCTTCTATTTAACTAATTTGTAATTCTCAGCTACTTTCAGCTCATGTTAGGCCATCGAGGGATTTATGTTGAGTAGATCTTCTAGGGCCTACGTGGAAACATCTTGGTTTCTCCTTAGAAATTCTCCCAATTCAGCCTTGAGAGAGTCAAAGAGGTTTGCATCAAATTTTAATAATTTTCTCAAGCTTTTGTCTACAATAAAGTTGATGAGTTGCTTCATTGGCTTGACATGTGTCTGCTTTTAGTTTATTGGCTTGGTCACACTTCTCCTAAACAACTAGGTTTTTCCCTTTTTGATCAATTTTTCCTCCCATTAGGTCAACTCATATCTTCTAGCTAAGCTTTGCTTCTCCCACATTCACACATGCTAGTTTTAGTCAAGAATCTCTACCAAATAGAATGTTATCATTTGAAGTTGATTGAGTGCTAAGTGAGCTTGGATGACATTATAGGCTAAATAAGTCTGAATCATCGTAAATTGTTAATAACAAAGTGATGACAATCGAATCACTAGTAAACTTAGTAAGCATTTCAACATAAGGCTCCAAGATTTGCTCGATCCTCATTTAGTCATAGACTCGAGTAAATAGGGTATTCACTAAGCTACATATATCCACCATGATGCACTACATGATGTGCCCATCTACTATAGCCGAGATGGCTAGTGTGTTATTATGAGGGACTAAAACTCCATCTAAATCCTTGGTGGAAAAAATTGTGCCCTAGGGTTCAGTTTGCAATACTACTTCTAGTGATGGTTCAACATTTTTCAACAAATGTCGAAGCTTCACTTTAATTGGGAGCCCTTGTAGGCTATCTTAGCCCCTATGATGCATAATTGAGGCACATAGCAGTTTTTTTATTGTTGGGGGTTGCTCACCAACACCTCGTCAAGGGAGGTTGGACTAATAAGGGGATTCATCTCACCTCTCCTCCCTTCCAGCTTTCATTGCTCTAGAAGATTTCAGTGATTCAAATTATCATCGTCGATCACTAGGAGGATATGGTCTTGTTAAACACTGGGAGCTCAATTAATATCCTCTTCAAACCAATGCATGTAGGGTTACCTATTCCCCTAGGGGATAAATACAAGAATCCACACTCCCTCAGCAAGAGTTACCCTAGGCCAAGAACTTTGGAAAAAGGACTCCAAGTCAGCAATCTCGTTCACATGAATGCATAGTTCATTAGCTAGTTAATGGGCGAATTAATGTCTTAGGAAGGATCCCATCACTCAATTGACACTCATGGCTTCAGCTCGTGTGAACCGGCCCCACTAGACAGAGCACTCCTTTCCAAGACATGGTATGCTTACAACCCTGATCCATGCCACCAAGGCAAGCTTTATGCAACTCTATTATCTCAAAGCCCAAGTTTGTCGAGTAACCAATGCGAGCTTTGCGCCACTTGGTTATCTTAAAGCCTTGGTCCATCAGGCCACCAAGGCGACCTTCGCTCTGCTTGGTTATCTAAAAGCCCTAGTCGGCCAGGCCAACAAGGCAAGCTTTACACCACTTAGTTATCTCAAAGCCTTACTATACCATACCATCAAAAAGAGCTTCACATTACATGGTCTTGCACTTATTCACCAACTTGTCCTAATCTCCTTACACCATAAAACACGACTTAGTATTCAATAGTATAATTTTTTACTTATTTGCCAGCTTGGCCCAATCTCCTTACACCACCAAGCTCAGCTCAATATTTAGATAATATGTTCTTCCACTTATTCATGAGCATGGTCTAGTCTCCTCACACCACCAAACTTGGATCAATATTCAGATAGTATGACCTTATACTCATTCACCAGCTAGGCCTAGTCTTCTTACATCATCAAACTCACTCAGTATTTAAATAGTAAAAACTTCAACTTATTCACTACTTTGACCCATGTTACACAACCAAGCTTAACTAAGTGTCTAGACAATATGGCCTTCTACTAATTCACCAACTTGGCCCAATCTCCTTACACCACCCAGCTCAACTTAATATTTAGATAATGTGATCTTCTATGCATTTTCCAACTTAGCTTAATCTATTGATACCACCAAATTTGGCTGAGTATTCAGGCATCATAGTCATCTATTTATTTATTAGCTTATCCCAATCTCCCTATATTGCCAAACTCAACTCAGTATTCAGATAATATGATCTTCCATTTATTTTCTAGCTTGACTTGATCTTCCATTTATTTTCTAGCTTGACTTGATCTCCTTACACCATTAATTTGGCCCAGTCTTCTTTTATGCCAAACTTTGCTTTATGGTCTTCCACTTATTCACTAGCTTGACTCATGTTTGAGTCAATTTTTGACCGAAAATCAAATTTAATTAAAATTCAATCAAAGTATAGAGTTGAACGCCACTGGATTGTGATTCAAATGTGGGCTTCAATTAGACTTAATTCACGATCAAATTCGATCAAAAATTAGGTTTAATTTGGACTTGAATTGTTGAAAAATTTGGGCTTAAACTAAAGAGAGCCATTTGGATAAGATATTTGGACCAAAATTAGGCCTAAAAATTCATCAAATATTTGGACCAAAATGAAAATACAAAATCTTTGTAAATGGGCCCTTAGACCAAATAAATTTTGCGAATAAGTTCCTAGTATAAAAATTTTGTGAATAACCCTAGGATGAAAATTTTGCAAAAAATTTCTAGAAAGTTTTAAAATTTCAAATCAATCCACCGTAAAATTTAGGTTTTGCGAATAAACCCCTCAAAATTTAATATTCATAATTAAATTTCTAAAATTTTTATTTGTAAATAAATCTAAATTTTATAAGAAAAGAAACTTGAAAGTTTCAAAATTTCATAAATAGGTTTTTTTACAAAAATGCCCTTGGAACTTATCAAATTATAATTTGGTCCAAATTTTTTTGGAAAAATTTGCAAATAACTCCCCTGATAATTTAGCATCCAAAAATAGTACATTTTGAAAATTTTCATTAGGAAAACAAATCCTAATAATTAAAAGAGATTACATGTCAATCAAAAAATTTGGAAATACAATCGAAATACAAATTGCAATCCCAAACATGTCAATCAGACCAATCCAACTAGATTTGGCAATCAGACCAATCAAAAATTTAATTTCAAATCTTCTTAATTTGGTTTCAAATCTCTTCAAGGCCTATAAAGGCTGATGATGACCCTGCACAAACAAGCAACACAACAAACTCAAAGAGAAGAACATCAAAACATAGAGATAGAGAGGAGAGAGACTAGAATCAGCGGTTATCGAGACTTGGAGACGTAGACTTTGGAATGCAAAGTGAAAAAAATAAGGTAATTCTTTACCTTATTCTTTGGCTACTGATCCTCTCCTTGTTTCTTCTTCTCCTCCTCAAAGGAACAAGTTGCTTTGGCGTACTCCTTATTTTGATCTCCTACAACAGTGAGGCAACTGGTCTACGACCCTTTAACCCATCTCTGATGATCTCCTGGACCTTGTTGAAGCCTTGTCTTGGCCTTGTTCACCTGACCCATGACCATCTCCTCACCACTGAGCTCCTTCCTAGCCAAATATCATTGACCTTCGCCTCAGCTTGTTGGCCCATACCCCTGCATCAACCACAACCTCACTTAAGCTCCTCCTTCTTGCCTAAAGCTGTGCCAGGGCCTTCTTTGCATCCATATGCCCATAGTAGCCATTGCCCTAGCCTATGCTCAAGCCCCGATTGGCCACAACATGACCGAGCTATAGCGTTGCCACTCGAACAACTCTCCTCACTGCCAGAGGCAGTCACTGCTGCTCCACACTTCGGCATACTAGAACCCTAGCCTCGGTTAACCTGAGCTTGCCAAACGTCTAATCAAACTAAGACTAGCTTACAAGTTTGTCAAACTTTTATTAGGACTAAAGCTATCTTGCAAGCTCACTAAATATTTATTCAGACTAAGGTCAGCCTGTGAGCTTGCAAAATGTCCATTCAGACTAAGGTCAACTTGTAAGCTCGCCAAATATCTACTTAGACTAAAATCAGCCTGCAAATTTGCTGAACATCTATTCAGACTAAGATCAGCTTGCAAACCCACCAAACATTTATTCAAACTAAGGCCAGATTGTGAGCTCGTCAAATGCCTACTTGGACTAAAGCCAGTCTGCAAGCTTTGTTCGGACTAAGACCAGCTTGCGAGATTACCAAACATCTACTAGAGTTAAGGCCAGCCCACTGGCTCACTAAACATTTATTCAAACTAAGACTAACTTATGATCTCAATGAATATCTATTGGGATTAAGACTAGCTTAGGGCTCATTGAATGTCTATTCGGACTAAGGCTAGTTTACAGGTTTGCCAAATGTCTATTCGGACTAAGGCTAGCCTGCGAGCTTGCCGAATGTCTATTTTCATTAAGACCAATTTATAGGCTCATTGAATGTCTATTCAAACCAAGCTAGCCTATAGGTTCACCGAACATTATCATGATGGCCCGTAGGCTCTCAAACCAAATCGATTAATACAAATTGATTAAAATTCACATTAGATTTAGTTATAACATATGAGCATAACTAAATTGATTAAAATAGACCACCAAATGAACCTAAATTGATCAAATAAATAAATTAAAACTCAAATTGAACTCGATCTAAAACCTAAATTAAATTGATCCAAACTAAATTAGCTTAGACTCAACCCTAATAGATTTCAAGTTGGGTTAATTCAAGATCAATTTAAATCAAATCCAATCTGGATCAAACTAAGCTCAAATCAAATCCTAATTGGATTAAATCAAGTTCAAACTGAAGGGGTCAAACTCAAAGTCAAACATAAACTAGGCCAAGCCTAGACTGAAATCAAATTGAACCAAATAGAGTTGAACTTAGACCAAAGTCCATTAGGATGTGATCTTGAACCCAATAAAGGGCTAACTCAAGGTCAAACTCGACCTAAATCAAACTAGACTTGAATCAAAATTAAGTCTCGAATACTGAACTAAGTCAAATCAGACTCAAATTGAAATCATCACTACTCTAACTAGAGTTAATTATCAGTATTTGACAAATATTCTTCTTAAAATCAATGCTAAGCTTGGTGAATTAAATTCATTATTGAATATTCACTATCAATACTAATAGTGATTTTGGAATGGATATTTCACATAGTTCCCTTGGTCATGCTATAAAGCATTAATGCAAATCCGATTATAGTTCCCCTGGTCATGCTATAAAGCATCAGTGCAAATCCGACCACCAAAGGTTCTTGGAATAGACAATAAAAACATATCACTATCTTTCAAGAAAAAGTTAGTAACTTATAATTGAATCAAGTTTTAAATATCGAGTTATATCGATTTAGACTCAAATCAAAATTGAGTGTTGAACTGATTCTGCATCAGACTTGAAGCCGAATCATATTAGTCATAATGAAACAAAATAAGGTCATAGTGAGTCCTACTCGGTGTGCTAAACCTTCAACAATACTCCAAGGATATGAATAATGGGTGATGTTACCATCCTGATCTAAACCAAAACTAGTTCAAGTAGAATTAAATTAGATCAAACTGAGTCTCGTTAGGTGTGCTATAAAAGTTTTTTGGCAGCACTACAAAGTTATACCCAACTCCATAAGCCGTTGGTGATACTACCAAATTAAGAAGTTAATTGTCAATACGCTTAAAGTTATTGGCCATACTTCAAAACTATACCTAACCCCATAAGCCATTAGTAATACTACTAAATAAAATAAGTCAAATACAAACATGCTCAAAGTCGTTGGCTATACTTTCAAGCTAGTCAACCTTAGAAATAGTTGATAACTCACCCCTCAAGCTAGTCAACTCTTGAAGCAGTTGACAACACACCCTTCAAGTTAATCAATCCTAGAAATAGTTGATGATACACCATTTAAGCTAGTCAGTCCTAAAAATAGTTGATGATGTACCCTTCCAGCTAGTCAACTCCAGAAGTAATTGATGACGTGCCTCTCAATTTAGTCAACCTCAGAAAAAGTTGATGATGCACCCTTCGAGCAAGTCAACCCTAGAAGTAGTTGATAATGTACCCAACATATCTCTCAAGCTAGTTAACCCCAAAAGCAGTTGATGGTGCACTGCTTAAGCTAGTCAACTCCAGAAGCAGTTGATGATGCATTCTCGAACTATTCAATCCTAAAAGCAATTGACAATGCACTCTTCAAGCTAGTCAACCCCATAAGGAGTTGATAATACACCCTTCAAGCTAGTCAACTATAGAAGCAATTGGTGATGCACCCTTCAAGCTAGTTAATCCCGGAAGTAGTTGATGATGCACCCTTCAAGCTAGTTAACCTTAGAAGTAGTTGATGATGCACCCTTTAAACTAATCAACCCCAAAAGCAGTTGATGATGTAATTTTCAAAGCTATACCCAACTCTATAAGTCATTGGTGATGCTATTAAATAAAATAAAGTTATTGTCAATGCTTAAAATTATTGGAAACATGTAGAACTTCTCCCACTTTCTTCCACATCCCATCTAATAATGTCACCAACACTTGTTGAAGATCGAGCAAATTTGAGTCAGACACCATGTGGTCGAACACGAGAGAAGTGGGATAGCAGCACATATCAGAGCTTCTTCACACTCTTTCTTTCTCTTTTTTTTTGTATTTTTTATAATTTCATGTTGAATTTCATTGTAAAAAGAGGATTTATCCTTACTTAAGTCATGTACCATTTCTTAAAACTAATTGAATGCTTTCTTCTTTTCTTTTTGTATCTCTATTTTATTAGTTAGATTTCTTACTTTAGGAGGTTCTTAATAATTATTGAAATAATTAATAACAAGGGCTTGTATCTGTTGAAAATCAATATTCCTACAATACATGATAGCGCATTCAAATTAAACACACTTTGATTTGTACATTGAGGTCACTCCCCAAGGTCTCCACCACTCCGAGCCATTGAAATCAATTCCACAAATTCTAGCATGTCTCGTGGGAGTTGACTTCTCCTCCAAGTGTAGAAACCTAGCTAATACAATAAATATACTAACAAAGTAGAATTATGATTGATGACTAATCAATTATATTCTCCTTTATAGAAACAAAGCATTAAATGGCATCAACGAAGAACATATCTACTCTAAGATACACCATCATCTTGGGGGAAAGATCAGTTGTGCACTTATCTCAGTCAATGGTCGTCACAAAAGCAACTGAAGTTTAAATCAAGTTCAGGACCATCTCTGAGGTCGTTCAATTCAAGAAGGCATCTACTATTACACCGACTCAAATTGCTGTCATGCAAAACTAGCATGTTTCTCACCTTTTATTAATGGGGAAGAAGGTCTAACGCCATCGTTCCTATTAAGAAGGGTTATTCAGATGAAGAGTTAGAAGCCATGTCTCAACCAACAAGGATATTAGTCTTCTAGAGGCTTGGACCGAAACTAAGATCAGTCTTTGGTCGCCTTCGCCTAACTCCTCACAAGGGATAATTAAAAGCAAGTCTAGACATAGACATCGATAAAGAAGAACTCATCCTGACTTTCACAAGTAAAGAAAAAGCTGCTGAAATTTTCAACTGATTTGAAAAACCTCCCCCTCGAATGAAGTCAATCATTACCATCTGTACTCTCAACTCCTTCACTCCATCAAGCAATTCAGAGAAGAGTAGGAATAAATCACAAGAGGTACAATCTTGCCTTAAGATTGTGTCAAAGGGGTGAATCACCAAACAAAATCACAATAGTTATTGCAAGGCTATAACTCAGCATGAAGACTTACAAAAGGAGACCATTCACATTGTTAAAGTCATTTCTCATCATGACTCTCAGAGGGACTATGAGCTCACATCCTAGCTAGCCAAATGCCAAAAGAAGTCTACCTGAGTGAGACTTACTGACGAAGAAATTCAAGAGGAGAGGGCCATTGCGAACCAATCCTTACTACCATGTCAAAGAAAAGATATGGTGACCCACTCCATGAGTAGACTCTTAAATGAGGTGATTCAACTAATGGGAGAAGTCAGCCTCAAACCAAAGCCTATACCCGATCCTTAAGTCATAGACTATTATGTTCTAATGAAAGCCTTCGTCATAACTAAAAGCTCCAGTCAAGAAGTGATCAAAGCATTACAAGAACAACTAAGATAACATGACAAAGAGAAAGGTAAAGTTCAAAAGAAAGTCATGAAGTTGACAAAAATGATATTATAGATGAGTCAAAAGCTTAACAAGTTAGAATGATCTCAACAATTATCCCAAGCAATAGAGGTGGCAGAAGGTGCCTCTCTTGTAACTGAGATCCACGAGAATGTAAGCCCTTCACAGGTACCTCCTCCAGCAAGAGATACCCAATCTTGATTTTAGGAATCTTTGATAACATAGAACTCCCAACATGCATACGACAATAAGTGCAATAAGTAGTAGCTACATAGTTAAGTCAAGGAAGTGAGATGGGTGGGATAAACAATATTGATAAACTATATCCTAGCCATCATGATTGAGTACCATATCTCAGAAGCTATACAATGTCTAACTTGGTATGGGCAATCTTGAATAGCACATAGCGCACTTTGTGACTATGTGGACATTTAAATAATAGTTTCTTATTGTTACTTCGCTAATTTTCAATAACCTTGACAGGAGTAGCATTCGAGTGATATGCCAATTTGTAATTAGAATCCATACAAACTTGGTCACATATGAAAGAAACTTTTCAAATCAGGTTCAGAGGAGGCAATGACAAAGTGACTATTAAAAACCTTGTCTTAATACTAAAATGTGATAATAAGTCAATTCTATATTATATCACATGGTAAATAATTTCAGCATTAAGTATAAACAACCTATGAGCCAATTTGAGCCGATGAACCTAGTTCTCGGTAACATAAGGAAGAGTGGATGACACCTTATCTGAGTGCTTCTTCCATCCATACCTTCTAAGACCTCATTACATAAGTCAGAAAGTTAGAAAGGTTTGACCCACCAACCTTATCTAGTTCACAAAATTCCAAATTGGAATAGATAGAGTAAAGCATTGAGAGCTTTCTAAAAATATAAGGGCTACATTCACAGTAACTGAGCAAAAGAAACTCTAAACCCCACTGTGAAAAAGGGTAATTCTCAGAAATTACCAAGTCTCGGAGGAGATGGAGAAGTAGAGCAATCTGATGATTTCTAACAAAGGCTCAAAAAAGAAAGATTCTTTCAAAAGAGAGAGAGAATAGGTAAAATCTTTTAGGATACCCTAAAGTTAGGCATCTAGTTGTTAGAATCCTAGAGGCTAGACGGGGCCAACAAAAAGAACTACCCAAACTATTATCCTTACCATAGAGTTTTGAAGCATACTATCGAAGGCTACTATGTGTTCAAGAATTGGGTCAAAAAGCAATCCTAAGAGGGCAAACTAACTCTCTCGAAGACAACCTTATTTGAAACACCCATCAAACACATTAATCATATTACTGTGTTCGAGGATCATGACCACTTGCTAAGTTCCTCTTTGGGGAAGAAGTATAACATACCCTCAAATAAGGGCACTTATTGAACATTTACATTTCAAAGAGGCTAAAGAAGCTGATGAAAAAATGACTAGAAGCCCTGAAGAGCTTGGGATGATAATGAGAAATGCCTTATCAGAGAAAACTGTCTCACTAAGAAGAAAAAGAGTAGAAGTAAGAAGAAGTAGTTGATTTGGCTAGATGAATATGTCCAAGGAGGGAGGAGCTAGGTAACTCTTGAGGAATTCTTCCCTGACAAACTCAGAGTTTTACTAGAAGACCTTGATATGAGAAATGGAGAAAGTGAACTTCTAGTGACAACGTCCTATGCCATATTTGCTATTAGAGGTTTACAATTAAGCCAATCCTCATCTTGTCACTTCAATAATGACAAAATTTAGAGCGTGAGGTGAGAGATATCATTGATGAAATGAGAGATCCCATAGGTCTCCCTAAGGGCTACTCTTGAGATGACTATCTTAGAGAGTGGTTCACCTGTGAGTATAACTATTATATGCTCAAACTATAGTTAGATATTGTAAAAAAATTAGCTATGATTAATATAAAGTTTGTCAAGGGCCAAATGCAAATGCTAAATGAACATATGAAAGCTATAGTTGCCCACATGGAAAGCATGACAAATGTGACTACCATGCTCTATGAGGAAGTTGAGAAGATGGAGAAGGTGCTAGTAGAAAAGAAAAAGCCATATAAAAGACCCTACAGGGGTGGTGAAAAATTACTTACCGACCCCTTCTTGAAATCAAAATGATCACTCATGTCACTTACTTTAGAGATGGATCAAAAAAGCTGGACACTATTGAAGAGAAGTATCTAAGTCTATGACCTCTTGTCGTATGGTAACTTATACATTTAAGGTGAATACTGATGGGCAGCTATCCCAGCCTCCATTAGGCAATCCAATAATAAATGCTCAACCTATTAGGTTCGATGAGGTCCTATCCCTAAAACCTGTAGAAGGATGCACTTTACTAAATTTAGAGAAATTATACATACAAGGCACAAAAGATAAATATAATTCTCTGTCTGAGTCAGAATAATTTTATGACCATTTTAGAAGGCCTTACATCAGCAAGCACCGAAGGAAAAAGCAGACATTCTGGGAAAGGATTAAATGAGTTAATGCTAAAGCTCATCTACCTCTGTGTCAAGTGAATCTACATATCCACAGAAGAAACACCTTAAATACAAATTCCTAAAGAAAGTTATCTCGGCAGATGAAATAGAAGGGTTCATCTAAAGAGTCTCTAAAGACCTCTTTATGAAGGAATACCTCATGCCTAATTCTGATGTTGAATGAGAGGATTATCAGCCAGTCATCCTCCAAGGACATTCACTGGCAAGGGTTTACTAGCTCCTATTGCATAATTAGCCTTAGTAGTGATTTCGAAAATAAGCTTTATTAGTTTCATGATTCTAGATTTCAACTAAGGAGAATAAACTATATACAACTCGGAGGTGGAGGGGTGCTACATTCGAGACAAGCTCCAATGCCTAGGGATAATAATATCCTCAAGGATAAGGAAAAGGAAATTAAGATAAATGAGGATATCGAGTCTTCACAAGCTGAACTCATACTCAAAAAGGTGGAATGCAATATAGCATCTCACCTCAAGAAGATCCCTGACATGCTGAGTGTATTTGATATCTTAATAATGTCACAAGAACTCAGCGATACACTAGTATATATCTTGTAAAACTCGACCAACTCTGAATCATACTTTGCTGTAGAGAAGATGAAAGAATCGTATTTGTATACACATCAAACTCCCACCATCACTTTCACAAATGATGACCTGCTACTTGTAACAACAAACTATAATAGACTATTGTATGTCATAGGGAACAACGATGGGATCAATATCAATTGCGTCCTAATTGACCTACGTTTCTTAGTCAATTTGATAACTCTCCAAACTCTAAGAGCTCTAACTTTAGATGTGTGTCACCTATCATTTAAAATTATAACTATCTAAGGATTTAATTAGAATAGCTAAAGAGCTTTGGGGGCTATAACTATCCCTCTAAAAGTAGGTGAGTTGATGATAAACGCCAAGTTTTATGTAATCGATACTGATGTGTCATACAAAACACTACTAGGGAGACCATAGCTACATGAAAATAAAGTAGTGCTTTCAACTCTACATCAATACCTTAAATACTTTGAGGATGATGAAAAATACTGAATTAACAGATATGTATATCATTTTGATATTCATGAGGTTCATTATGATGATGCAAAATACTACCAAAAATTCTATACCGATAGAGGGTCTGCTTCTATTAGTCAAGTAAAACAAATGATCACCAATATGATCTTCGCTTCTCGTCACCTAGGAAGCAGCTTACCTAAACTCTTCAGATAAAGAAGTCCCACAAGTTTGTCTGGGTGGTTACACTTCTGACAAAGATGATGACAAAGATTAAACGGAAAATACTCTCCTTATTATTAAAGTTCTAAAGGGCTTATTTAAGTTATTAGATGAGCTGAGTATCAATATTGTAGAAAAATTAATGGCTTTCTATATTCCTCCATGATACAAAGAAAAAAAGAAAATACTATTTTATAATATAATCCCTTATGTCCCAAGCATACATAAAATTCTAGGAACTGAAAATCCAACGGATGATGGTGACTATTACCCAATAGTCATGCCTAAATATTTCTTAGACTAGCTTCACCAGATAATCAACAAATTTGGTTGTGGACATCCAAAAATAAATAGAGAGTCATTTCTTCAAGAATATATGGGATCCACCCTAACAGTGTACTTATATTCCTAGAAGAGGAAACGAGAACACCAAAGGATTAGGCTATATTATGACAAATGCCCACACATGCATTTTGGTCACTATTGAACCTCTATCTAATATTCAGGATAACAAAATGACATCAATATCCCCTAATGCATGCACCGAGGTGGCCATGACTCTTCAGACATCACAAGAATGTGAAATCCTCGGTGGAATTCCATCAGGACTAGAAGAAAGGGGGCATGATGCAGTCGAAACACTCTCGAATGAACCTTCACCAAATCTCACTCAATATGATAAACCACTTAATGAAGAAATAATCCTTAAAATAAAAGTAGCTCCACTAGAACTTGAGGATAAGGGGCAAGCCATAGTTGATGAATTGATGGAAATCAATCTAGGCTCAAAGGAGGACCACAAGTTGACTTCCATTGGTACTCAACTCTTAGAGAAAAGCCAAACCTAGCTATAAGGAGTACATTGATTGCTTCATATGGAGGTATAAGGAGATGTCTAGACTAGATCTGGAAGTTATAGTCCATAAGTTAGCCATTAATCTCGAGCTTCTGCCAGTCAAATAAGCACTTAGAAAGATGAAACTTGACTTAGAACAAAAGGTAATAGAAGAAACAAAGAAACTAATCGAAGAAGGCTTCATTAGAGGGAAAAAAAAAATACTCAAATTGGGTGGCAAGCATTGTACCAATCAAGAAAAGAATGACCAAATTCATATTTGTGTGGACTACAGAGACTTGAGTAAAGCATATCTAAAAGATGATTTTTCATTGCCGATAATGAAAATTATGATTGACAACATAGCCGATTTTGAAATATTCTCCTTCATGGATAGTTTTCAGGGTATAATCAGATCAAGATGGATCTTGGCGATAAGAAATATATGACATTTTGAACTCTAATTAGCACCTATTGCTACTAGGTGATGCTCTTTAGACTTAAGAATGTAGACACCACTTATCAAAGGGTCATGACCTAAATCTTTGATGACCTCATATTTCAGTTGGTGGAATGTTATGTGAATGACTTAGTGGTTAAAACTAAGTTTAAAGACAGACACAACCAAAACCTAAGAGTGGTATTCAACCACCTTAGGAAATATAACTTAAAGATGGATCCTATGAAGCGTGCTTTTAGGGTATCATTGTGAAAATTCCTTGGTTTTTTTGTCAAATATCAAGGGATTGAAATTTATCCATCTTAGATCAAAGCTATTTTGGATATACCACTACCCAACAATTTAAAACAATTGAGGTCCTTCCAAAACTGACTTACATATATAAGAAGATTCATTTCAAGGCTCTCCAAAAAATGCAAACTTTGGTTCAAATTGATTAAGGACACTTCATTCATTTGGGATTGAGACTGCTAACAAGTCTTTGAAGAGATCAAACAGTATCTCCCAAAGCCACTAGTCCTGATAGCACCTCTATCTGATAAATCCCTTATGCTTTACATGGCTACAATGGAAGGATTCTTGGGGCACTTCTCACCCAAAATAATGAAGAAGGCAAAGAAAACACACAAAACACACTTTATTATTTGATACTTATATTTGTGGTTAAGAAGTTGAGGTATTATTTGCTTTCTCATCAAATCATATTGATATCAAAGATTGATCCCATAAAATACTTGATGACTAGGTCTATACTCATTGGAAGACTAGCAAAGTGGGTTTTAATTCTCATGTAATGCAATATCAAGTTCTCTCCCCAAAAGGGGGGTCAAAGAGCAAGCCCTCGCCGATTTTGTCATAGCCCATCTAGTATTGGACAATTTTCCATTGAATTATGAGCTCCTTAACAAAGAGATCTTTTTGGTCGAAGAATGAAAACCTTACTGGAAGATATACTTTGATGGGACACCATTTATTAGACTTGGTATTTGACCAAAGTTGCCACAAATCAAAGTAGGTATTAGACTCATTTATGTTACTCTTAATGGGGGCATTTTATGATATTCCTATTCCCTCTTAGAATGATGCACAAATAACAAAGTTAAATATGAGGTCTTAATCGTAGAACTGAAAATGACCCTCAATATGAAAAAATTATGCCTACATATTTCTGATGAATTACAATTGGTTATCAACTAAGTCTAAGGCGAATAAAAAGTCCATAATTCTAAGCTCTTGAAATACTATGAAAAGGTTCAAGAGCTTATAAGACAAATTCCACATGTTAAAATAGCTAAGGTTTCCCGATTTACTAATGTGGAAGTTGATTCATTAGCCAAATTAGTCAAGACACTAGTTAATCCTATTCAAGTAAAAATTTTAATCATAGGTTATAACAAACAAGTAGTAAGCTCAGTTTTCAGCATCAAACTCAAGAGGACTGAATATAAACCAATAAAAGATGCCACAGATTAGAGAATATCATTCACTAATTATTTCAATCAACTTAGCTATAATGTTATGTGTCACTTAGCTATCTTTCTCTGTACATACTTCTTTACCCATAATTGTAGTCTTAAGCAATTGGCCATGTTTACTTCTAAATGTTTTGATTTCCCCCAAAAAGGATACGAACTTTTATTGTCCAATATTTTTTGAAAATTATGGAAGACTTTTGTTTGTGTTTTCCTTATCATGTTACTTATACTCTCAGAAAATAATACAATAATTAGAACCAAATTTTTCATAAAGATATCAAACAAAGAAATAATACATAAATAAACTGAATTTCTAATAAACAATTCATTCAACTAAAGTATAGTCAGAAATGCAAAAATTCAAAAATTATTTATAAAAAAAGGCACATAAATCATATAGAAAGAATTCATATAGATTTGCAGTAAAAACAAATGATAAAATTAGCTAATAAAACTTTTTCAATATCTTTTCCCAAATAGAAAATAACATCAACCAGCATAATTAATAATAATATTAGATATATGACATGTAACAAAACAAAATTAGATAAATTTTCTTTTGTGGACCACCAAATATAGGTAGTTACTTTTTAACATCAATATTTTTTTATAAATAATATAATCATTTTTTTCTTGTTTTTACTCTCGACAAAGTAACATATAAGTGTATATGCAAAAATATTGATTTAGGTAAATAAACACCAACAAAATCAAATGTTTGTCCTTTTCCTTTATAAATTGTTATAGAAAATATAATATTATAAGAAATTATTTTGTTGGAATTCATATGTACAATTATTTGAGTTTAATAATACACAATGCAACAAAATAACCTTTTTAACTCGATTATTATGTGATATAATTTCAACATAAATCATATTGGTAGAAAAACAATGACAAATTAGTTGAGTCCTATTACATAAACTATTAGTTGGATTGAAGTTTCTAAGTAACATTAATGAATATTTACATTTAAGAATTAATATATGAGAAAATAATCCATTTGAGATAAGAGTGAATCATTTTCTAAATTTTGTATTTGGAATCATCTAAAAATTTGTCATAACTGTATTACATAAATTCTTTCTTTCATAGAACTAGAAAACGAAACATTTTTGCGGCTTTTGATAGTGCAGAGGAGGGTTCCGCCCCCCTTTGTATGGTAACTAAGGAAAACTCTGGTTCGGCAGCTGTTTCTTTTAGAGGTCAAGGATATTTTAAAGTTCTCCATTGACTTCTCTCTTTACCAACCGTAGGCCAACGCATATGTTCTGTCAAGGACTTAGGGATTTATTACCTAGGCAATTATCACTATCTGCATCAGTCATGTTTGGACAGAGAAAAACACAAGGACTTTTGAAGAACATATAGATCTTTCTTGCTACCATACGGTATTTATTCAAAGACTGCGCTGAACATGTCATCTCTGCTAAGGAAAGAATCCGCCATTGGCCTATCTTGCATGTTTCCAGACCAGAACTACCCCTGATATTCCGGATTGTTAAAGGAATTATTATATTCTTGCAGTTGTTCTGCTTTGTTCTTGTCTGTTGTGCAAGTGGCATCAATACCTTGGGAGAGGCATAAGGCTACGACTTGATTTTGCTTTTCTTTAGTTCTGTCCTCTTATTTCTTGCATATACTGTTTGTTTAATTATATGAGATCCTTGCGACCCTCCTTTTTTCAAATTCAAATAAAACAAATGAAGAAAACATCACTAACTTTTACACAGATTTTACGGCTTCAGCCACTGTCCTGCAAGGCAGTAACATATATTGCCTCCGGATGTCCAGATCTATGAACCGATCTGGACATCTACGATCCATATCTGTTCCAGACCCAACAAGGCCAATAACTTACAAGGTCGAACAGTTTATTTTCTATGGCCATAGTCTCAGCCATATAAGAGGTTTGCATCCTTCTCCTTTAGGTACCTGGCACTATCCACTTCTCTACCTTAGCCTCTAGCCCAATGGCTTGGATGTCTGAATGGCCTAGGCCCCAAGCCCATATCTCCCAAATAGTACTACATAGTTACAGTAAAAGCACCATCTCATGGACATGCACATGCAGAGAGAGAGTATAACATCAAGAGTTCACCCAAGTTCGAAAATGAGCATTAGTCAAGAACACGATAGAGTAAAATCCAACAGACGTACATGCTCACCATAACAG
Source organism: Trichopus zeylanicus subsp. travancoricus (assembly GCA_005019695.1). NCBI lineage: Eukaryota > Viridiplantae > Streptophyta > Magnoliopsida > Dioscoreales > Dioscoreaceae > Trichopus > Trichopus zeylanicus. Next base: position 226,981 of record RXID01021986.1, on the reverse strand, counting down.
AACCACACAAAACATTGGTATTGTAATTACCCACTGCCTCAATAGTTATAGATACTATATTATACAACAAAAAAAAAGAACAACAAGGTTTGGTATACCTAATTGCTACATCAATTTGAACTGGTCCAGTTATGTCGGCTTATCAACGATGCCGTCAATGACTAAGACTTGGTCTCGAGCTTCCCGTACCATGGTTTCCGTGCTTCACTCCTTGCCATTGGTGGCAACTGCAAAATACAAGGGCAGATACAGAGTCATATGACAGAGACTTGTTACAGTTATATTATATGCTACTACATTTCTCAAGCTCTAGATAATTTCTCTCTCTGCAGTGAGTTCATCCTATTGCTCGGAATCTATGTAAAAGCACAATTATATATTGACTTTGAGAACAAATAGTTATGAAGTGAAGAGACAGCATTTAAAATTAGAAATCTAGAATTCAATTAAAAATGTTCAACACTGTGTTGATGGGGAGACTTCAAGGTCTCTTACCATCAACAGTCAGCTTCTAAGCATCAGCAACATAATGTTGGAAGCACTTTTGCACAAAATCTATCATCAACATCAAGTGATGGCTCCAGCTAGTCAGATCCTAAGCTTTACCAGTTCTTGAACAGTGAACGAGCTAGAAATGGAATAAAAAAAAAACAAAAACTATTCTATCTTCAGCCCAGTGAAGCCAGGAGATGTTAAAGAAATTAGCATCAATTGCAATCAAAGACACACAAGCACAAAGAGAACGGGAGAGAGAATCACCTTATGCTGAAGTCTTGTGACTGTAGCTATCAACAGCTTATCACCAATTATCTGTCTCAACTTCTTGACAAGGTCCATCCTGGATAAGTTTCGCCTCTGATTGAAGCATAAGAATGAAGTAAGTTTAACCAAAAATAGTAAAAAATCATCTTATAAAAAGACTAGCAGTCAAAACACACACCTTGAACTCTTCATAATGAGTGTTAATTAAGTCCATATCTTGAGGAGACACTTTAGTAGAAATTGCAGCAAAAAGCATTGAGAAAGGCACCCAGGGTGATGTGGGTGCTCTTGCTGCTCTCCCAGAAACATGAGCCTTCTCCTGTGATGTCTTCCTTGAAATCTTATGTGACAGACCCAATCCCTCCTGAACATGGATGAAACAACACATTACCATACAGTAAGGTTAAAACTTCACTTTACGATGGCCTCTGTATTCACAGTTCTCTTTGCTACATCTTTTCACATTTGGAAGAGGAAGGTGATGGTCTATCCTCTATAATCGTTGGCAGCAGGCATCAGCAACTTTCTTGGATTGCTCCTCCATTGCTTGCATCAAATTGATTTAACGCAATTAGCATGAGATCAGTATGAGGAATATCATCCTATTATAACTGGAGAAAGACCAAAGCCAACTTCACAAAATCTCCACATCAAGATTGAATTATGACAATTACAATCTATCGCCTGGAATCCTAGATTAGTTATTACCTTTTACTAAATTTTGTGACATTCCATGCCAAGAGCAGATGTAACCAAACATAAATCACTTCAATTTTCTACGAGGCAAAAAGCTAGAGAGTAGTCTCATCATTGACAGGGTGCTTCTACATTGAATCAGATAAAAAAGTGAGCCAATCAACCCACTTATGCAATTAATCAAATGAAAGTTTACCTGTGAAGGGCTTGAACAACATTTTGTGACTCCTGATACATTAGATGTGCTTGCTTTGCCAACCAAACATTCTGCAGATAAATTGAAAAAAAAAAAAGAAATCCTGTTTTGGAAACTGTTCACTTCTCAAAGAACAAAATAAGAAAAAAAAATTATCCTACAAAATTACCTTTTGCTTTGGAAGGCATTTTACAAGTCACAACATATTCTGGATAAATGTGAGTATCAATTTGCGAATTCCATATTATATAATGCTTTGGTTTTTGGAGATCGTCAACACCACTATCAAAACTTTCATTACTGGGCTGGAACTGCTTAGATCCAAGATGAACAAGTTCCACATTTCCCATTATAACGCGGCACAACACCATATAAACTACACCATTTTCATCAATATCCGAGTAACTAGCACTGTGGAGAGTAACCAGCGAGGCAAAATCATTTTATCCAAATAAATTCCAAGTAAAGAAGTACCAAAAGTAATAGTATTAGTACAAGGATTATATCCAAGAATAGTCATGGAAGGCCTTTCAGAAAATAAAATTAGCTATATACATTTAGGTCCAATAGAAGTCAAAAACCAAGTTATAAAGGAAAAAAGACAAGGGCTTACCAGATATCAGAGTGGTTTGCTGGCGCAAGATGAATACCAAAGCCAAACATAGGTCCATTCGAAGGTGTATCCATTTGCATGATACCTTTCAACATGACATCCTCAATGGCATCCTTGGTGGAAGCAAGCCAAGCATACCGGACATTTGCATTGCCACGAAGATATTTTGTCTGCTCAACCTGCTCCTGGAAATGCTTAGAACGGACTTGCCCTGAGCTATCCAATAATGGTGTTCTGAAGATTCCAACAATATCCTTTGGACTAATATACTGCCCCAACCCTAGCAAAAGAATGTTCTGCACAGTGCTATATGCATCCGGACAACCAGTTAACTTAGTTGATGTACTTAGCACTTGTCCAAAGCCAGACATTTTTGGGTAAAGGAGGGAGCATGGTTCGTTTTCTCCAGTTGTTTCAACAGGTTCAGCAGATTTCTGGAAATTATGAAAATTTCCGCTGTGTTTAACATTGGATATTATCTCCTCATCTGGTTGTTGACAGTTGGAGCTGTCGGCTACACTAATGCAGACCTTCTGGATCTCCAGCTCACAGTTTGCATTAGCAACACCATTCAAAATAATGGCATCTCCAACCCCTTTACAATGAAAACTTCCACAAGATGTATACCGCTCAGAAAATAAATCAGGAAAGAAGCATTTGCCATGTTGATCAATCCAACCAATTGGCCTACCTAAATCCTTTTCCAAGTCAACACAAACCATGTGTACAAAGTCTAGCAACATGTGGCAGCTGTCAATAATTACTTCTGTAACTGACTTCTTGCAGTGAAAATCATCACGGATAACACTAATCACACTGCCAGGAAAATCTTGCCATGTGCTATCCTGATAAAACAGAACGCGCTGTGGCAACTCACTCTTCAGAAAGTTCTGGTAGTTTTGAAGGACACACTTCTTCAAACAGCCATTGAGACTAAACTTACGGCTCACAGTAGATCTATCAGCAAGGGACTGGTTTTGAACCAAGGCATGCTCAGCACTAGCAAAATTCGGAGCAGAAGATTTACCTTGCTTCATCTTGTGTTCAAAGATAATTTTCCTTTCATCATCCAATACCCTTACGTTCTTCACATCCATCTTTGTTAAGTAAAATAAAGGTTAACCAGTAACTAATTCTTTTGAACAGAAAAACCTCCACAAAGCCTGCTGAGTTAGCGATAGTTTACAACTTCTTGGTACAGCCAGAAGAAACAAAAATCAAGGCAAACAGAGGCCTGGGAAACCCTGGGCAACAATCATAATGATGGACATAAGCATTAGACTATCACCATGTCTCAGTGAGATGCACATGAAAAACAAAGTTGTCAATGCTGAGACCTGAGAGTTTGCCATACAAAAAGAGGTTTACAAATCCCGACTTATCTGTTAAAAATGGGAAGACCATGCTAGATTCAAGTTGAAGATAATGGCATTACTTTGATTCATTGTAGCCAAAGGCAGCCACCCATACACCCAAAGGAACTAGACAATGTAAGTGCCTAGTGATTAGTAGCTTGGCAGTCTAGGCATGCACCCATCTGCTTTAGCTAGCACTTACAATTTTACCTTGGTATCTAGCACCAAAAGCAGAGAACTTCTATAACTATTATTCTAGACTACATAATTCTGTATAATTTTTATTATGTCAAAAATAGAATCCTCCAAATTATTTTTGCTCTGACACCTAGGCAACACAAGGGTTACCATCTGGGAATTTTTGAACTACCTTGCTTTAAATGGAGTTAAATGTCATATTAATGTTTGACGATTAACATAATAAGCACTCACTGTAGATGAATGCAATTATGCTCAAACTGATCTACTATCCACTTTACATCTACCACAAACTGCATGACTGACCTATTTATAACATATTCGTTAGCAAATTTATCAACAAGAAGACTTGCAACCATCATAGCTTTCTTTTTATGGAAAGCAGATGCAGAAGGAAAGGTTTCATCCTTAACTATCTAATTTCAACAAATCGTAGGAATATCATATATACTCTATAACCAAAAGCCTGATCCCAACCATCCTAGAATGATTTACCCTCTCCTAGCCATGGGATATCACGCTCCATATTCCATCCCAATAGTGATCACAGTAGTCAAATCAAACAGGGCGCCGATTCTTCCACCCATGCAAATAGATTCAAGACTGACGAGTGGAAGAATCAAAATCACCAGGCTTTTTAGTTCTCGATCCCATATTAACCTAATTTTTCAACTCCGACGCTATTGCAACAAGACACAAATAAACTAAGGAAGAAAACCTAATTTTAGCAAGAATAAGATGAAAAAGTATAATATAATACTCATCAATACCCTCCTCTCGATTACCCAAAGATCGCAAATTTTTCAACAAAAAATCCACAGATCAAAACAAAATACAGCGAATTTAACACCAGAACCAACGCATCAAAGGAATTCACCCTCCGATCCGTGCACATGACAAAAAAACTAGGATATAAGGTTACCAGAGCTCGAAAATATACCCAAAAAATCTGGCAAAAAAAAAGGGACAACAAAGAGAGGAGAAGACTGATCGAAACAGAGACAGAATTCACCAAACATACCGGGAGGAGCTGAGAATCAAGCACTTCATCGCGTGGAGACGGCGGCTCTCTCTTCTCTTTCTCTCGATCACCTGACGACCGACCACGCGCGAGACGGACGAGAAGGGCGAGAGACGTGACGGCGACCGACAGAGCGGGTAAAAGTTGCAGCGGGGACCGTCGGTCTCGCGTTCGTTCTTGCACCAAAAGAAATAGCCGAAATTGATGATCCGACGGCGAACCTAAGTCGGTGGGGAATCGGGGCGGTTGGCGATCGAGATCGGGCCGTCCGTCGGGTCATGGAGATGGAGGTGACCGGGATAGTGATTGAGGCGGTGGACACGTGGCAGGAAGATTTTAGAGTCCGTAACGGCGTGGATGGTCCGTTCCGTTTTGGAAATTGGAAGGCGGCTCGGGTTTGACCTTTCGATCTTTTGGCTGGTTGACTCTGAATGGGTAATACGCGGACGTGTTTTGTTTGCAGGTGCAGCATTTGTTTCGAGAAGAAAAAAAAATAATTGTTGTTTATTTAGAGATATCTTCTCAATTTAAAATAAAATTGTGGAGACATCACTTACATTAACGGTGGACAGATTTTTCTCAAATTAAAATTATAAAATAGGATATGATGAGGGAATATAACTAGTCAATTTTAATTAAAAATTAAATTTAATTAAGATATAAAATTAAATATTAGTCGATTGTGATCAAAATGTGCACTTTAATTGAATTAAAATCATAATTAAATTTGATCAAAAATTAAAATTAATTTAAATTTAAATTGTTCAAAAATTTGGGTTTAAATTAAAGAGAATTAAATAAGCCGGATATTTCAACCAAAATTAAATATAAAATCCATCAAATATTTTGATCAAAATAAAAACCGTAAAATCTTTACAAATTAGCATTGATAGGATTTTTTCACAAATGAGTTTCTAAAAACTTTAAAATTTTGAATTGATTCCAGTAGAATTCAGGGTTTGCAAATGAACCCCTCAAAATTTTATATTTATAAATAAACTTCTGAAATTTTTGAAATTTACAAATAAGTTTTTCGAAAATCTTTATTTATAAATAAATCTAACTTTTATTAAAAAAGAACATTAAAATTTTCAAATTTTAAAATTTTTATAAATATGTCCTTTTTGTTAAAATACTTCTGAAACTTGTAAAATCACATCTTGGTCTGAAAATTTGTAAATAAATCTCTCAAAATTTTTATTTATAAATAAGTTCAAATTTCATTCAGAAAGAATTCTGGAAATTACGGAATTTTTACAAATATGCTATTTTTACAAAGAAACCTTTGAAATTTATAAAATTATATTTTAGTCTAATTTTTAAAAAATTTTATAAATAATCATTTGAAAATTTAGTATCCAAAAAAAAAATATAAAATCTCAATTTCTTTGTCTGCCAAACAATTCCCCATCAATTAATTTCATGCAATTATGAGATCTTAGAAATAAAATTAAATACAATGTCATTACAAATTAGGATCCAATCATGTATGGTTCTATTAAAGATTTGATCTCCATTTTAATAGAAGCCTATGAATTGAACTGCATAAAAAAAGAATGAGAGGAATGAGAACAGAGATAGAACGGAGACATTTCCAAGCCCACCGGATTCTTCTTAGCTAGTCAGTGTTCGTGCGGACTCCCATCTACTTGACCTAAGTCATAGCTTCACCACAACCCAACTCCGACCCGCCACGGTTGCCTCCCCGAGCTTCGACCATTGGGGTGCCTCCACGCCTGCTGCACTTCTAGCATTATCCTCTAGCTCTTCCGCGAAGGGCCGCATCACCGGCCATGCCGTCCTCCTTGCCAACCAGCTCAGCACTGGCAAGACCGCTATCTCCATAGGCCTCGCTAAGTCCCTCGGCTTGGAGACCCCTTTCGCTACCCTCTCCGCCTCAAACCCTAGCCCAGCCTCCACCTCCTATCTTGCACCTTGTTGGAAGAAGCCACCACTCATGCGACTCGCTGCCACTGGCTTCTCGCCTACCGCAGCTAAAGCCAGCCAGACTCACCTAAAGGAAAGAGCAGTGGGGCACCTTTCAACCCTCTGTAGTGAAAATCGGCCGGATCGGGGTAAAGGAGGGAGCGACGGGGCACCTCTCGCCTTGCCGCGACCGTGGACGGCCAGATCCAGTTGTCTCTGATCGGATCTAGCCGGAGAAAGAGACTAGGCCGAGAGCAACCTAGTCCTAATAGGATATAGTTAAGGAAGGTGGGGTGGCCTATAAGGAAGAAGGGTATAAAAAGCAAATAAAAAAAAAAGGAGTTGTCCAAAAAAATAAAGTTGTTAACTCACGTGAGATGGAGGGAGGCACGAGATTGAAGTGAGAAAAAAATAAAAAAAATAAAAAAAAAAGTTATATTTTGCCCTGATTTTTATGTCACCATCGTCGTGATCATTTGCGGCCTCTCAAAGATGACAGTAAAGATGGTGGACTTCGTAATCCGCCTGTGACCACTTACGGCCCCTCAAAAATAATAGTGAATATGGCGAATTCTATGATCCTGCTGTGACTATTTGTGTTCCCTCAAAAACAGTGGTGAAGATGGCACACTTCGTAACCTTGCTGCAACCATCTGCGGTCCCTCAAAGATGGTGGTGAAGATGGTGGACTCCATGACCTTGTTGTAGCTACCCACAGTCCCTCAATGATGACAGTGAAAACGGTGGACTCCGTGATCCCGCTGTAACCACCCACGATCTCTCGAAGATAGTGGTGAAGATGGCAGACCCTGTAACTATGCTGTGACCACCCACAGTCTCTCGAAAATGACAATGAAGACGGTGGATTTTGTGACCCAATTATGACTGCCCACGACATCTCGAAGATGACAGTGAAGATGGAGGATTTTGTGACCCTACTGTGGTTACTTGTAATCCCTCAAAAATGGTGATAAAGACGGCGATAAAGACGGCGAATTTGCATCATATCCAAGCCAGCCTTTAGGCTCATATCTAAGTTAGCATTCGGGCTCGTATTTAGTCAGCCTTCTAGTTCACATCTTAATCGGCCTTTAGTCTTGTATCTAAGTCAGTCTTCGAGCTCACACTTAACCAGTCTTAGGGCTCGCACTGAGCCAGTCTTTGGACTCACACCTAATCCACCCTTCAAATTCACACCCAGCTCGCTTTAGGGCTCGCACCTAATCTAGCCTTCAAGCTCACACCCAGCCTACCTTCAGGCTCACACTCTAGCTAGCCTTTAGGTTTGTATTCAAGATAGTTTTTGGGCTTATACTCAGCCAGTCTTCGGGCTCACACTCAGCTAGCTTTTGGGTTTGCACCTAATCTATCCTTTAGGTTCACACCCAGCTCGCTTTCAGGTTTGCCCGTAATCTAGCCTTTAAGCTCGCACCCAACCTGCCTTCGGGCTCACACTCTAGCCAATCTGTAACCTTGCATTCAAGTTAGGCTTAGGATTCGCACTCAGCTAACCTTTGGGCTTACATCTTAGCTATTCTTTGGATTCACATCCGAGCTAGCCTTTAGACTCACATTCCATCATCCTTTGGACTTGTGTTCAAGCCAATCTTGGGACTTGCACTCAAGCCAACCTTTAGGCTTGCATCTAATCTAGCCTTTAGGCTCACACCCAATCTGACTTCAAGCTCGCACCCAACTTACTTTTGGGCTCGCACTCAGTCAGCCTTCGAGCTCACATCTTAGCTATCCTTCAAGCTCACATTCAAGCTAGCCTTTAGACTCACACTCAACCAACCTTTGGGTTGCATCTAAGCCAACCTTGGGGCTCGCACTTAGTCAACCTTCAGACTTACATCCAAACTAGTATTCAGACTCGCACTTAGCTATCCTTTGGACTCATACTTAACTAGCTTTTAGGCTCGTACTTTGTCAGCCTTCGAACTTACACTCAGGCCAACTTTTGGGTTTGCACTTAGAGATTCTTCGAGCTCACATTTAGCTAGTTTTTAGCCTTGCATCCAAGTCAGCCTTGGGGCTTGTACTTAGCCAACCTTTAGATTTGCACTTAGTCAGCTTCAAGCTCACACTTAACTAGCCTTTGGACTAGCATCTAAGTTAGCATTTGAGCTCACACCCAGCCAGCCTTCAGACTCATACCAAAGCTAGCCTTCGGGCTTGCACTCAGCTAGCCTTCGGGCTCGCATCTCAACCAGCCTTTGGGCTCACCCTTAGTTAGCCTTCAGGATTGCACCTCAATAAACATTTTGCCTTGCATCTAAGTTAGTCTTCAAATGCGCACCTAGTTAGCCCTCGAGCTCACATTAAGTTAGCTTTTGAGCTTGTGAACCTAGCAAACCTTCGAGTTTGTATATTTTAATTGGGCTATGGGTCTGCCTAGAATCGTTATAAACAACTAAGGACCCTCAAATTAAACTATTTAACATAAAGTAGCTCAATTATATTAAGATTAAACTTAGCTCAAACAAATGGAGAGATGCTGAGTTAGCTCAAATGGATCTAAATTGATCAAATAAATGAACTAAGACCCAAATTGAGGTGGACTTTAAAAATTCATACTTAAATTCAAGTTGAATTTGAATTGAACTAAGTTCAAATCAAATCCTGACTAGGTTAAATCAAATCCAAATTAAAAAGATAAACTCAAAGTCAAACCAGAATTAGGCTAGGTTGAGTCTAATCTAAAACCAAGTTGAGTTTAATTTACTTGAACTTGAACTAAAGTCTAGTAGATTCGGCCACTATAGAGGTCCAACACAAGGTCAAAACTTGACTCTAGCTAAATAAAATCAAACTCAAACCCAAACCGTATTAGCCCCGATGGAACTAAATAGGGTCAAATTGAGTCCCACTGTGAGTGTTAAACTTCGGTAATACTCTAAAGTTATAAACAAATGGTGATATCACCACCCTGACCTGAACCTGAATTAGTTCGAATAGAAATAAAGTCAAATTGAGTCTCATTGGGTGTACTATAAAAGCCTTTAGTAATACTTTAAAGCTAATTCAATAAGCTATTGGTGACATTGTCAAACTAAAGAAGTTAATCGCCAACATACTCAAAGCTGTCAATTATACTTCAAATCTATACCCAACCTCCTAAGCCATTGGTGACGCTACCAAATCAATGAAATCAACCAACAATACGGTCAAAGTTGTTAACTACACTTCAAGCTAGTCGACCCCACAAGCAGTTGGCGATGCGCCCCTACAAATTAGTTGACCCCACAAGTAGTTTGATGATGCGTCTCTACAAGCTAGTTAACCCCACAAGTAGTTGATGATGCATCCTTTCAAGCTAGTCAACCCCAAAAGCAGTTGATAATGTACCCCTTATAAGTTATACGCAACCTCATAAGCAGTTGGTGGTGCATTATTTGAGCTAGTCAACTCTATAAGCAGTTGATGATACACTTTTTAAGCTAGTTAACCCCAGAAGTAGTTGGCAATGCATCTTTAGGCTATACTTAACATTATGAGCCATTGGTGATACTACCTTAATCAATGAAGTTATTGCCTATACCTTATCGATTATGAAAATATTTCAAAAATAAAAAAAATTAACACCTACATCGTATCAGCTATGGAAATACTTTGAGGTTAAATGAAGTTATTGTCAACACCTTATTGACTAACAGAAATACTTCAACCTAAATGGAGTTATCATCTACATCTCATCGGTTAATGGAAATACTTCAACCCTAAGGAGTTGTTGCCAACGATTTATTGGCTAATAGAAATACTCCAATCCAAATAAAGTTATCAGTTATAATTTATTAGCTACGAAAATATTTTAAATCTCAACGTTATTACTGATGTTTAATGCAATTGGAAATACTTCAAACTTCTCTCATTTGGTTTGGGTCAGACGCCACATGGTCCAACATAGGGGGAGTGGGGCAGCAGGATATATCAAAGCTTCTTCTCCACTCTCTTTTTTTTTCTTTCTTTATTTTTTCTATATTTTATATAATTCATTGTAAAGTAAGGACATATCCTTACTTAAGCCATATACTATTTTCTTAAATTAATTAAATAATACTTTTTTCTTTTCTTTTTGTGTTTCTATTTTATTAGATATGTTTCTTACTTTAGGAGTTTTCTAAAAATTATTGGGATAATTAATAATAAGAGCTTGCATCTGTTGGAAGTTATATTCCCACAACACTTGATAACATATTTTAAATTAAAATAAATTTTGATTTGTGATTCGAGATTGCTCCTCGAGATCTTCGCTATCCTAAGTGGTCAACTTCGATCCCACTATCCAAAATTAATTATTACTTGAACTAATCTAGTCAAGTTAAGACAAGTTAGTTTGGATGTTAAAGGCATACGCAATTCTCATTAATGTAAATGATGATGGAAATGAGCGTCTAACTCATAGTAGCTAGTCAAATTCACTAGATTTTTTGGATCAAGCTAAAAGCAAGTTCAACCCTTAGATATTCAACAAAAACCAAACATTAAGGTTTAGAATTATAGTAGTCCCATAACTAACTCTTTGACAGATGGTGAGCCCTAATATGTTAGGATATTGCTCACATGTGTAAGTAGATTGAAGGGATTTAAAATATGGATTTTGATGCGTCAAGATGAGTTATAAGCCCAAATTGGAGTTCTATTGTCTAGTTCAAAATGAGACTTATTAAGTTATCAAGTCTATCCTACAAAGGTTAAACTCTAAGTTAGGAATCGAGCTACCATAACCCAATAGCAAGTCTCTACAGTCTACAAGAACTAAGATAGCTTTCAAACTATTGCACTTGCTAGCAAAACTATCCTATCGTTGCTCTTCGAACTACCATGCCTCGAATGTGCTAACGTGCTCTTTTAGAAGGTGGTCTCTGAGCACAGTAACCACTTCCTATTCCCTAAGCCCCTTGTCTAGGAATTTAGGTTAAGTTAGTCTATCCCAAGGATCAAGTTCCTCTGCACTTTATAAATAGACGAGATTTGAAAAATATGAAATTCTCTCACACCCCATGCAATTTCCACCCACAGAAAAGGTGATCTTCTTCCTTCCATTCCATTCTTTTTATTCTCATCTTCCAATTTCTTCTACCACCAATATGTTTGACCTAGATATCATAGGTTCCTCCCTCGAACTCCTCCAGGTTGATAGTTCATGGTGCTAGTGATGTAGGTTGTGGAATGACTAGTGAGGAAGGTAAATTTCAACCAATCCCAAAATCAAGGGATACAACAATAGTGCTTTTCATTGAGATCTGCTTGACCACAACATGCCTATTCTGATAATGGTCTTGTGCCTTAACAACAAGCCCCAGTGACTTCCTTAGAGCATTGTTCCTAGTGACTTCTATTGTTAGTAGGAGGCCAATGGTTTGAGAACCAAGAGGGATGGAAAGGACATCAAACCATAAGAGCCTAAAAGGGCAAGATCTAAGCTATGGGAAAGGAAGTCAAACTTCCATACCTACACTCCAATGAATCATCTGTGAACTAAGATGTTGTCTCAAATAGAAGACAAAGATTAACTTCGAAGGCCACCAAGGATTCTTCAAGATAGGAACAAGGCAGATATCTCAAAATATTGCAAATTCCATTGTGACTATGGGTATGACACACTACAACAAATCAAGGTATTAGCAACACTTTTTTTGTAGTGGCTACGAAAATGTCGAGAATTCCCAATGTTTATGTATAAAGGTAATTTTTGGCATTTTACTTTAAATTATAAAAATTCTTGGCATTTGGATATAAAACACCATGAAAATATTAGCATTTTAAGAGAAATGTCAAGCATGTCCCATGAAAATACTGAGAAAACCTGGCATTTTCTAAGACCCCCAGTGTTTCATGGGGAAACAATGGGTTTTTCTGACATTTTAGGGAACGCAGGGAAGAATCTGGCGTGTTCTCGGCTAGGATTTAAACCCTAGCCCCCCCCCTCGGTGTGTGCTAACCCCTACCCCAAGCTGCCCTCGCCTTGGCTGCCCTAGTCTTGTGCCACCTCTACTCGCACTGCCTACGGATTAGTAGGTAATAAAAAATAAATTATTTTCACTCCTATGTTCTCTCTTCTTCAATCTATATTGAGATTTTACCATGAATTTTGACTATGGTTTGATATGATATTACTAGTATTTCATAGTTCTTTCGTTGTCATTTTATCATTTTGGAGTCGTTTTCGACTTGCTATCTGATTTGGAACTAATTGAGCTTTTGTCAATATAATATTTCAATTTCTAGTTTTGGATATAGTAGCTTTTGTATTTCGATGGATAGGATTGGTTGTAGGAATTTTTTGATTAGGTCTGGAGAAAGCAAAATTTTTTCAAGGAGTTCTTGACATAATTCAAGATTTGAAGGCAAAGGACATTTTGGAGTGGACTATGTGGGTAGAGTTCAATGTTACATTTATATTTTGAGTAGAAAAATAAAGTTGAACCATTACCTTTTTGAATTAGTTTAATGAAAGTGGTGTAATATCTAGTATGATATGTGTTTTTAAATTGTGTAAGATACTTTGTGACTTGAAATCTCAGCTCAGTTATTTAAAGAATTAATACATAGTTATCTATCTTTATCAATATTATTCTAGAAGAGGTTGAGATTTTAGCTTGAAAAATATTTGGTTCTCCCTCAAAGTTTCAATATGCCATAAACTTAAATCCTATGTTGTGAGAACCTTCACTCTATCTATTGTGGCTTCAAACATGAGTTAGTATTTTAAGGAAGACAAAACCTATAGTTAACCATATAGTTATTGGGATGAAAATCTATATGAAACCATAATATAATTTTTTCTTCAACATTTACTTATTTGTTGAATTGGCCCAAGGACAATTTAGAACAAAGATTTGTTCTTGATTAATAAGCAAAGATTTGAATTACACTTTAGGGTGAGAATTCTAGTTGATTATAATGATGCCCATCCTGGCATAGTTTTAAAGCACTGAAATAGAAACAGAAAAGGTCAAAGAATAACATGAACTCATAGTTACATCACTAGACTTCTTGTTTACATTTCTGTTTACTTCATCCATATAAAACATATTTTGTCACTAGATCACTTTGCTCTTCAAATTACTACTTAGGGACTATTTGGACTACAATATCATATGCAATCACAATGGATAAAAGCTAGATCAATATAAATAATTAGTTGGGTAGGAGATATCTTGAAGGAATTAGTTCATTTTTTAATATGCTTATATAAACAAGAGTTATGATCAATTAATAAGATGTCCATACATTGATTGTATGAATATGCATAATCGGAAACAAAAAGAGATTTATGAACACGTAATAGCAAGAAGATAGAGTTTATCATATACTAATTGTATATTTTATGAAGAAGAGCCATGGTATCTGCAGAGAACCCAACATAGCCAAGTTTCATAGTCAAATGCAGTGAATGATGAAGATGGGGTTGAGATCAAATGTTTGCTGCATGATGGATTTAGTGTTCCCACTAGAGATATGCCACTAGAAATTCCTGTGATAGATGATATAAAATTCTTCAAACTACTCAATTAAGCTAATAGAAAGTTGTACCATGGATGCAAGAGTTTTACATTTTTATCTTTCATCACGCGGCTATTGGTTGTGAAAGCCAAGTATTAATGGAGTAATTAGTCATTTAGTATTCTATTGGAGACTATGAAAGAGATGTTTTATAAACTGAGTTCATTTTCCAATTCTTACCATGAAGCATTGAATATTGTAAAAGACTTGGGCCTCGGGTACATGAAGATTCATACTTGTCCCAATCATTGCATTCTATACAAGAATGAGAGCATATCGGATACTTATTGCAAGCATTATAAAGCATCTCGATACAGGCAAGTGAAAACATAAGATGATATTGATGGTCAGAAAGTGCGTAATATAGTAATGGAGGTTGTTAGGTACTTCCCCTTGAAGTTGAGATTACAATGACTTTTCATGTTTGTGAAAACTGCTCCATATATAAGATGACATGCAGAAGGTCATTTAGATGATGAATCATTACAGTATCATATAGATACCATAGCATGGAAGAATTTTGATAACAAGTTTCCGCACTTTGTAATGGATTGTTATAATGTACTGCTAGGGTTAGCTTTTGATGGATTCAACCTTTCAAGACAAATGAGCATATCACATAGCGCCTTGCCAATGGTTCTAGTTCCATACAATTTACCTCTATGATTATGTATGAAGCAACTATCATTCATCTTATCCATGCTTATCGAGGGATCGAGGGGCTCAGGAAATGACATATATATATATATATATATATATATAATTATTGATAGAAAAATTGAAAGAATTATGGGAACTAGGTATCCTAACGAATGATGCAAGCACAAAAGAAATATTTTGTATGTGTGCAGTATTGTTGTAGACTATTAATAATTTTTCCACATATGCATATATGTTAGGTTATATGACAAGATAATAGAAGATTATTCAATATGTGGTAAGGACACATGCTCTCGTTGGTTGAAACATGACCGTAAGTTCTATTACATGTGTCATCGATGTTTTTTAAGTTTCAGCTAGATAAGTCATCCTTTGATAGTACGTGTGAGCATGGTCTTCTACCTCCTAGGCAATCCAGAGAGGATACATTAAATGAAGCACAAGCTTTATTTAATGAGATGGGAACCCATACAGAGTTATAGTCAGTCAATAAAAAGAGGAAGATCGGTGGGGCAACTGGGGACATGGTGAGGCAAAGGAGCAAGTGGAAAAGGATATGCACATTCTTTGATTTGCTATACTAGAGCACATTGCTAATTCAACACAATCTTGATATCATATATATTGAGAAAAATTTTCTCGACAATGTATTGTGAATACTGTTGAAAACTTAAGTCAAAAAATAATTTGAATGCACGGTTGAATTTGATGGATATAGGAATAAGGAAGGTACTACATCCAATCACAAGAAGTAATAAAACTTACTTGCCGCTTACTTTATTTACAATGAGCCAAAAAGAAAAGGATATATTTTTTAGTGTGCTGAAAAATATAAAAGTACCTGATGGTTATGCATCAAATATTTCTAAATGCACAAACATGAAGGATCAAATGATATCATATTTGAAGAGGCATGATTCTCATATAGTTATGTAATAGTTGTACAAGTTATATATCGATTTATAAGTTATATCAAGTTTGGACCATTGTAAAGGTTTGCACTATGTTTATTTAATTTTTTTATATAAAAATCATTATACATGTTATATACATACATATATAAAAATATAAATATAAATATAAATATAAATATAAATATAAATATATATATATTATATTTATATATTTATATATTTATAGCTGAGTGGCATACCTTTTTTGAGTAGTGCACACTCCGGGTCTAGCAAGCCTATTGGAGTATAGGGCACCAAGGGCTATCAGCTTATGTTGATTGTTAACCAGTATGGCCAGATCATCGGGGAGAATTCGGCAAGATTGACCACCTAATTAGACATAATGATGAAAAATGACAATAAATTATCATTGAGATATACTAATTGGTGGGCAGTGCCAGAAGTAAACAAGTAGAGAATTTGAGAAGATATCAAAGTAATATTAATGTTATGTTTTTGTATTTGTGTATTTTTACTAACATTTTTATTTTTTTATTTTATAGGTAAATACTAACATAGATGAAGACTACAGAAAGTCCATAATGAAGTTATTAGGAAAAAGGTGGCGAGATTGAAAGGCAGATGTGAAGAGCAAGTATTTCACATAGTTCAAAAACCAACTAGAACAACTTGCCACTTGTCCCTCAACGAGGGTTGAATGAGATCAGTGATCCCATCTTGTGATATATTACCAAAGCTTAGCTATTCGAGTATATCTAGTTCCTATAAAAATTATATAGCTACAATCTTCTACATATGAGCTCGTTAGACTAAAAATATATTTGTTGTTTTAGACAAAAGCAGAGAGAATAGAAAAGCGAAGAAAAAAAATAAAAGATGGGCCACTCACTGGATTACAAAGATTATGTGAATTTGAGAGTCGAGATATTTACATATTTAAACGTGAATTTGAAGTTAGTTGCTATATGTTATCATTGAGTTTATCTAACATATCATTTTTCACAGATGTAAGAGTAATGTAGATCCAAGCCTTCAAATCTTAAGGTTTTTTGGCATCCTATATGAGGAAAGATGGAACACCAGTTGACAAAATATCTACAACAATAATAGTAAGAATATTTTTATAATTCATTTTAACATTCTATTACTGAATAATCTGCTTATATTTTTCATTGTCTTCCACATATATCCCAAATTGAATAACTACAACAAGAGTTACTAGAGGATTCTTAATCGGATACTATAGTTTAAAATGAGATTCATGCCAAAGTATTTGGTTATGAGAAACATGATTGGTTGCGGATGTTTGGTATGAGACCCATGGTCACACAAGTCTTTGGGAGTACCTCCAAAGGGTTTCACAATGGATGTCATTATTTGCAAGCTGAATTAAATGTGCTTATACAAGTAGAGGTACAAGTATAGGTACAAGCATAGGTACAAGCACAAGTGCAAGCACAATTATAAGTAGAGATAGCAGCACATGTTTCTCCTCTTCAGGAGATCATAACAATGCTCCAGAGTGCTTTCAAAATATTAGTGACTAATGTGGGTAGTCGACCCTCTCCCGCCCCTATGGTATATATTATCGTTTAGTGAAAATTTTTTCTTTGTCATATACTTTTAGTTCACATGACTATATAAATGTATGAAATAAAATAGGTTTGAGAGAATACAAGGTAGCCCAAAACTAAGGGATCTAGTACATGAGCAATAGTAGTTGGGTATTGCATGAAAACCAAATTCACAATTTGTAATTTTATCTCGTGCTATACAGTTATTATTTTTCTGTGGGAGGGACTGAGTTACTTGGGGATCAGCAGCTACATGTGATGGCAAGACCCAAGAACGGGAGGGAGTTAAGGATGTTGTGGCCTTTTCTTTTCATTTGTGCTGTGTTTGTGTTGTAACTTCATTTAGGATAGATCATCCTGTATCATTTACTTTTTATGTTTGGTTGATGCAACTTGTTTGACTTACTTTATCTACTCTAGCTATTTTTTTTTATTATGGTTTCTTCATTAGTTTTCTTTTATTTTTGTTTGCTATGATTGACAAGTTTTTTGGTAGCTTAACACTACTAATGTTGGTCTCAAGTCTGAATTAAAAAGTGGAGAGTTACTTTTAATTCTTGATTTAATTCACATTGCCTTGACTCATTGTTTCATTTCACAGGTCCTCCTCAAACTTAAAGTTTTGGATGAGTTGCAGAGAGGATATTATTTTAATGCTCAACAATGAGAAAATATTATTGTTGCTGATATAGTAAATAAATAATAATATAGACATAATTGTCATTACTATATGGTATAATTATATAATATATACGATTGTAATTTGTGTAAGGTAACTGTTCAATTGTAGTTTTTTATTTATGTATGATATATGTTGTGTTGTATAGGATATACTTTTAGTATATGTAATTTTAGAAAAATAAAAATTTCTCAACATTTCTAACTAAAAATATTGGGACTTTTTCCAACGTTTCTGGCTTAAAATATTGGGACTTTTTCTAGCATTTTTGTGTTAAAATGTGCCATTTTAGGCCAGAAATGTTGAGGCTTTCTCGGCATTTCAGTACAAAAATGCTAGAAATTTTTTTGGGGTTTCATGACAGAAAGGCTAGGAATTATTTCAGTATTTTTGAGCAAAATTGCAAGGAATGGTTCTTTTCTGCTGACATTTTTCAAATGCTATGAAAATGTTCGAAAATGTTTTTTAGTAGTTTAAAAATACTAGGAAAAATTTTTGACAATTTTTTCCTAGTATTTTTGAAGCATTGGGAAACCTTTCCCAACATTTTTACTTTTTTGGGGGTATTTTTGAAGTACCAATAATGTCCATATTTGTTATAGTGACATAAAACAATGTAGGAACCTAAAAGTGAAAATTGAAAGGCTAATTTTAGAGGGGCATTTAATTGATTTATCAAAGGAGAATGGTGGACTCAACAAAACCTACCAAAAAATGATGATAACCAACTACAGTAAGGAACCTTGGTGTTTAAGTCAATTTTGGCCAAAATCAAATTCAATAAAATTTTAATCAGAGTGAAGAATTGCACGCCATTAAAATATAGCTCGAATGCATCAAACCGATCGACCACTTGGTAAACTACTTGCCCAGTTCTAATAAGCCAGGAATGGCAGTAGGTCTCTGCCGGATGATCGATTCCTTCACTGGTTATTTGATTTTGATAAACTAGTAATGGCAGAGTGTCTTTGCCAGTTGTCCAATTTTGATGAACTAGTAATGGCAAAAGGTCTTTGCCACATGACTCATTCCTCAATTAATCGTCTGATTCCGCTTAGGGTTGGGAGAAACTAATCCAAATTTTTGAAAAATTTGCAAATAATCCCCCACATTTAGAACTCCATCATATCCATTCGAAATTTGAATTTGAGAATTCCATCAAATCTCTTCATCCATAACAAATTTCTAGCCTATCCACTTAGGATTCGCTCAAAAAAAGAAACAAATAAACAAAAAAGGAGAAGGAGATAAAACCTTCCCTTTTGAAATGATTTGATCTGATTTGATCCTGCACTGGATTTGATCCACTTGGGGTAGCTCCATCTCCTACAATTATGCCTGCACTGGTCCTCCATCCCCATCAATTCACCTTCAAGGACAACAACTACTAGGTTGAGGAGCTCCATCTTGAGCTGCCCATTGATTTTTGATTGGCATCGACAGAGCCATCTCCACCTAAGTTGGGAGCTGCTTGTACTCACTAGAGTTTCTCCAACCTACACCCAGCCTACCTAGCACTGGACCTTCCCATGCCTTATCCCCCTTGCTCATTGACAACATCCTTTCCTACCTAGCATTGCCACCTACTGACATAATAATCACTGTCACTGTGTTGGCAACCTCAACTTGGCCATCTCCATTAGCATGTGGCTATCCACAGCCCGGTGCCGCATCCTGCATCCTATCTCCATCCTCACTGTCCCCATTCTCCACCTATTGCTTTCTATTTCTCCATCCTATGCAATATGCTGAGCTTCTAGCACCACCATCAAGCAGCACCATGCCCCACCTAGCCACACCAGTCGTACCTTCTTGCCGGCCTAAGTTGCCAGCATAGCTATCAAAATTCGCTAAGCTCCACCCTCACTAGCATTGCCCCTAATTGTTGTCCATCATCGCTTACTACTAGGTTCAGCTTGATCTAGCCTAGATCTTGTTTCCATGAAGAAGCAAGGCTCAACTCTTGCTTTAATGGAGAAGAAGTGGCAAAGAGAAGAAGAAATTTGGGGAAGAGGAGTTTGGGTGATGAAGAAGAAGGAAACAAAAAGTAGGAAAGAGAAAAGTTCCTTGTTGCTACCACCCCATGTGGAGGGGAGAAGAAAAAAAAGGAAAAAACAAGAGAAAAAAGAGAAGAAATAAATAAAAAGGAAACGAAGAAGAAATTTTTCTAACCTTGATTTCTATGCCGCCATCCATCGACCTAGGACTAGCTTGCAAGCTTGTACAAACTTAATTCTGCTTAGGGCCAGTCTGTGAACTTGCTCGAAAGCCATCTTTACTAAGGAATAGCCTGCAGGCTTGCCTGAAAGCCATCATGACAAAGAGCCAATTGGGGGGCTCGCCTAAATGTTAGTCTAACTTAGAAGTAGCCTACAGGCTTGTCCGAGAGTGAATTCAGCTAAGGGCCAGCCTGTGGGCTCGTCCAAAAGCTAATTCAAACTAAAGACTAGCTTATAGACTCACATGAACATCTAAATTAACTCAGGATCAACCCACGAGCTCACTCAAAGTCATTATGATAGTTTGAGGGCTCCCAAACCAAACTAATCAAATCGATTAACATAAATCTATTTGACTAACTGACTTATTCACCTTGAACTCAAGCTGATTTGGCTAAAGCAAATAAAGAAGACTAAATTGGCTTGAGCAAATCATCAAATGGACCTAACCAACAAAATAAATAGACTAAAACTAGTCATCAATCATGCAAAAAATCTTTTGTTAGTCATCTGGTTCTTCAAACTAGTTGAATGATTCCTGTCTATCAAGAGCTAGCATGTTGTCTGCCAATCAATTGATACACTCAACTAGTAGACTAATTATGATAAACTAGGACTAGAAGCCCTCTGTTAGGCATCCAATTCCCCAATTGATTATCCAATTTTGATGAACTTGGATTGACACCCATTCAACTAGTCGATTAGTTTCCAACCAGTCACTTGTGTGAGTTAAAAAAAATGATGACTTGGGTTCATACCCAACCCTAATTGGGTTCAAATCAGCTTTAGCCTTGATGGTCCAAATTGGGTCAACTTAGATCAAACCAGGTTCAAATTGAGTGAACACCAAACTATAAAAAGTTCAAATTGAACTTTAATTAAGTCAAACCACATTCAAACTAAATCAAAACAAGTTTGAATTGAACTCTAATTGAGTTAAACCACAATAAATTTGAATTGAACTTTAATTGAGTCAAATTATATTCAAATTAAATCAAAATAAATTTGAGTCAAAATCCAATTAAGTCAAACTAAGTTTGAACTAAACCCTAATTGGGTTAAATCAAACTCAAATTCAAACTCAAACTAGGGCAATTTTGAACTAAAACTAGGTTGAACTTGAACAAAAACTAGGTCGAATCTAAAGCAGAAATCAAGTTGAGCCAAACCAACTTGAACTTGAACTTGAACTCAAGTCCATTAAGGTTTGAACCCATATCCATAAAGTGTCCAATGCGGGTCAAACGCAAACCCACTAACGGATTGAACCTAGATCCATCAAGAACCTAATTAAGGTTGGATCCAAGATTAATTGGGGTTAGTTCAAAATAAGCTCAAAGTCATTGACGACACCTCAAGTTTAAGCAATACTATGCCTAAAATGACATTAATTATCAAATAAAAAATGATTAGCATAAAGCCAATGCCATTAACCATTTTGAACTAAACTTAAGTAGGCTTAAACTTATTTAGTTAGTTAGCCAAATACCTTATTTGAATAAAGTCAACTGATAATACACTTAAAATTATCGACCACACTTCAAAGCTAAGCCAACTCAAAAGCCATTAGTGATGATTGAAGTTTAACAGACAATACACCTAAGAGGCTATCCATTATTAAATCAGAAATAATTAGTGTAAAGCCAAGGTTGAACTCACTGAGTCAGTCAGCCATACGCCTTGTTTAAATGAAGTCAACCAACAAATGTTCAAAGCCATCGGTGGCAATTCAAAGCTAAGCCAACTCAAAAGTCATTGGTAATGCTTCAAACCTAATCAACAATATATCAAGAGCTATTGATTATTAAATTATAAATAATTAATATAAGTTAAGGTCACTAATTATTTTTTAAAATCAAAGATCAAAAGAAGTCAACTAACAATAAGTATAAACCCATCATATCTTATTAGGGATCAACTAACACAAGCCATGATAGTCAGTCATACCCTGAAATTTATTGAAATCATCAGCATTCATTAAAAAATCAAATCAAGATTCCATCCAAGTCAAATTTCACTCGGTCAAGCACACAGGAGCGGGGTAGTGGTGAACATCAAGTCTTTTCCCACTTCCTTTCTCATTCCATTTTCTTTAGGATTATGAATTTAAATTCATTAACAGATAAAATGAGGATATGCCCTTACTTAAGTCATATATTCCTTTCATTCTTTAATCAAATTATGCTTTCTTTCCTTGTATCTTTATCTTATTAGCTAGGTTTTTTTTTACTTTAAGAGATTCTTGACAATTGTTAGAATAATTAACAATAGGGGTTGTGCCTATTGGAAGTTATATTCTCATAATTTTTGATTATGCATTCAAACCATGCTTAACTTTTATTTGTTATTTTGATATTGCTCCTCGGCGTTTGGAGCTATCCTAAATGGTTGATCTCAGCTCCACAAATTTTGGCACTCTCGGTGGGACCTAATTTCTCCTTCAAGCAGAGAAACCTAATTAATCTAGACACATATCAAAAGAAAGAAAGTTGAAAACTAATGAGTGATTTTCCATTAAAAGAAAGGGAACATAGCATCATCAAATGATCTTTTCGCCCCAACCTCCATCCTCAATGAAGGATCTATGGTATATTTTTCCTCAACCAACAATTACCGTGAGGGGAATTGGAGTCCATATTAGCTATTAGGTTGTGTCCAACTCTAACCAATGCATGCATAGTGCTTCTACTTTTACCAATAGCACCACTGCTTCTAGTATTGCTAATGTTGTTACAACTATTATTGATCTAGTTATTGCTCTATTTACCTAGTACGGATTAGCTTCTTGCCTCCCATCTAGTAGCCAAAGAGCAAGTCCACCCAGGGGGGCAAAAGACCAAATCCACTTAAGGGGTAAAGGCCAAGTTCACCTAAGGGGTTAATGCCAAATGTCATTATGCAAACCTTGGTGATGAAATAGAGGGTCTATTGGCACAAATTAGAGTATTAGTCCTCCAGAGACTTGGTAATAGGCAAAAAAAAGACAAGGATGGTTATATGATGAAATATGGTGGAATTGGAATTTCTACACTACCCTCGCCCATTAATGCCCTAAGTTAACTTCAAGAGTGCAAGCCTGAAAATATGACAACCAATCCACAAGTAACTAAAAATCCTATTAGGAAGGTTACTTCTTTTAAAGCTTAGGATGAACTATTATCTTGAAATACTATAGTTTGACAAACACTAATCTAGGTGTCTGCTAGCTGATTTAACCGACTATTAAAAGTTGTCCTACTCAAACATGCCAATGTGGCATTAAAGGTAGGCCCCATAAAAGCAGTAATTTTCTACTCCATTCTCTGCTCTACCTCTCTTTGTATGATGAGAGACATTGAGGCATGGTATGGATAATAAGGGGGAGAAGCTTCATGGTTTCTCTCAAGATAACCCTTCAAGCAATCAAAGTCAAATCGCTTAGATTGACTAGTCGAGTTATCACCACTATACAAGAGGATCAAGGCTAATGCAAATCTCTCCTTTTGGCCTCTAATTCTACGGCCACCCTAATATAAGTGGGAATTCTTCTCCCAATTATTGTCAAGTGGCAGTCATCCCTATTATGGGATACATAGTTTTAGCCTACTAGAAAAAAAGCTGGAACTCCTTTTGATCAAGATAGGATGTTTCCCTCAAAAATAAGCACCATACTCATTGCTATTCTATGTAAGGATGAAAATGAGAAATTCTCACATCCAAAGAATTTGAGCATATGTAATAATATACATGATGATGTCAGGGGCATATTGCCTGAGCATCCATTATGAATACTCAATCAAACATTGGATCCATCTACTCATATAAAAAGGATGGGAAATGTAAAGTCTAGTTATCTCTTATTCTAATACTTAAAAAAGTAAGATGCTAAAGCATTTGAGTGGACAATTGGTCCATCAAGTTAACTCCAAGTAAGATTTTCATTCTCCCACCATCGAAATATTGCAAACAAGAAAATCAAAATCCCCTCATCAAAGGCTCACAAATGTGGCATATAACTAAGGGACCAACACATGAAATTAATTAAGGATTCTCCCCTCACCTCAAAATAGTGGGGCATGGACAATTTTTTTCCCAATGCTTAAAAGGAAAGTTAAGTGGATAATTAAGATGTCAATTGTTGTGACCTCCAAAGGGATATGTGATGTTACCCTTTGCCCCATAATCCATAGCGTCAAGTCAAAAAGTCATAAAATTCTTGACAAATACTTCAAATGGACCACTTATACAGTGGAGAAATCAAACATGCTGCCCTAAATGGCAAAAGAAGTATACTACCTCCAATATGGTGAGATCAAGTTCATCACCTCCAAAGTGGCAAAATCAAATGGATTATCTCCGAAATGGTGAAATCAAGTACCTCAATTATGAGGATTACAAAATTGAACATGTTATCACGAACATGGAAAAATCAAAAGATTAACTTTAGAAACTAGCCAAACTAAAGTTTAACTTGCGTGGTGATCAAGCCCACATTTATATGGCAAACAAAGTCCACTCTCATGTGGCAAACTAGGTCCATCTTGTGTGGTGATCAAGTCCATATCTATATGACAAATTAAGTCCACTTTCATGTGACAAGTCAAGTTCGCCTCTACATGGCAAATCAATTCCATCTTATGCAATGATCAAGCCTACATTTATATAGAAAATTAAGTCTACTTTCATCTAGCAAACTAAGGTCATTTTATGCAGCCATGAGTATTTAAGGAGTAAATCTAGTTAATTAAAGTACATTTTCCATGGTGATCAAGTATGCATTAAAATAGCAAAACGAAGTCCACTTTTATAATAAACCAATTCCATTTTTGCATGGTGATCAAACCTGCATCTTCATGGCAATCCAAGCCAATTGCCACATGGTAAATTCAATCCACTTTTGCATGACAATCAAGCCTACTTTTATGTGGAGAATTAATTTCACTATTGTGGCAGTTTAGGTTCATTCCTATGTGGCAAACCAAAGGCCATTTTGCAAGGCTATCAAGCCTATATTTACATGGTGAATCCATTCCACTTTCATATGGCAAATTCAATCCACTTTTGAATGATGATCAAATATGCTTTTATGTGGAGAACCAAGTCCATTTTCATATGGTGAACCTACCCCATTTTGTGTAGTAAATGAAGCCTACATCTACATGACAAATAAAGTTCACTCTCATGTGACAATTCACATCCACTCTTATGTGATAATTCAAGTCTATTTTGCATTGGCAATTAGGTCAATACTTTAATAGCAAATTAAGTCCACTTCATATGGTGATCAAGCAAGCATTTGGATGGCAAATAAAGTCCACTTCTATGTGGCAAGATAATTCCATTTTGCATGGCAATTAAGTTCATATTTAAATGGCAATTCGAGACCACTTACATGTGGCAATCCAAGTCCACCTACACATGGTGAAGTTCATTTTGCATGGCAATTAAACTCACATTTATATGGCAGATTAAGTTCACTTTTATGTGGCAAAGCAAAATCCATTTTATGTAGTAGTGTGGTAGTTTAAACCTGCATTCAGATGGAAAATTAAGCCTACTTACATGTGATAATTTAAGTTCACTTCTATGTGACAAGCCAAGTCTACTCTCATGTGACAAATTAAGTCTACTTCCATGTGGTAAATTAAATCCACTCTCATTATGGTAAGCTAAGCCCATTTTATAAGGCAATTAAGTTGTGTTTAAATGATGAACTAAGTCTATTTTCACATGGCAAATTAAGTCCATTTCATGTGACAAATTAAAGTCTATAATGCATGGTGATTGAGCTCACATCCACATGACAAATCAAAGTCCACTCTCATGTGGCAATTCAATCTCACTCCCATGTAGCAAACCCAATCCACTTTTATGTGACAAACAAAGTCCACTTTTACACGACAAATCAAGTCCACTTTTACGTGGTAATTCAAATATATATAGTTAACTCTCATAATGTTGACATAGGGGTAACTACCTAAAAATTATTTGCACCCTCTCCTCTCATCAAAACTCAAAAAAGGAATGTAAAGATGGGTACTTTATTTGAGTCAATTTTTTCTAAAAGAAAATCTAGGTCGAACCTCAACTAGAAACCAAGTTGAACTAGACCAACTTGAACATGAACCCAAGTCCATTAAGGTTTGAACCTGAATCCATTAAGGGTCCAACATGGTTGAACCCAATCCCATTAATAGGTTGAATCTAGATCCATCAAAAACCTATTATGATTGGATCCATGATCAATTGGGGTTAGTCAACAACAAGTTCAAAGCTGCTGACAACATCTCAAGTTTAATCAACAATATGCCTAAATGGTTAGCATAAAGCCAAGGTCACTAATTATTTTGAACCAAACTAAGGCAAGCTTAAACTTGCTTAGTCGGTTAGCTAAACACCTTATTTGAATGAAGTCAATCGATAGTATAGTTAAAACTGTCAGCCACACTTCAAAGCTAAGCCAACTCAAAAGTTATTGGTGATACATCAAGTTTAATCGACAATACACCTAAGAGTCTATCCATTATTAAATCAAAAATAGTTAGCATAAATCCAAGGCGACTAACAATTTCAAATTGAACTAAAGTAGGCTTGAACTCGCTTAGTTAGTTAGCTATACACCTTGTTCAAACAAAGTCAACCGATAATAGGCTTAGTCATTGACTACACTTCAAAGCTAAGCCAACTCAAAAGTTATTATGATGCTTAAAGTTTAATTGACAACATGCCTACGAGGTTGTCAATTATCAAATAAAAAATAATTACTATAAAGCCAAAGTTGTTAACTATTTCGGACTGGACTAAGGTAGGCTTGAATTCTCTTAGTCAGTTAATCATATGCTTTGTTCAAATAAAGTCAACTAACAATACGATTAAAGCCATTAGCCATACTTCAAAACTAAGTCAACTCAAAAGCCATTAGGGATGCTTCAAACCTAATCCACAATATACCAAGTGGCTGTCAATTATCAAATTAGAAATGATTAATATAGGTCAAGGCTACTAATTATTTTCTCAAATCAAAGATCAAAAGAAGTCAACTGATAATAAATATAAAGCCATCAATGATACTTTCAATCTTATTGGGTATCAATTAATGCAAGTCAAGATATTTTGGCATACCTTAAAACCTATCGAAGTCATAAGCATTCGCCAAGGATCAACTCAAGCATCCATCCGAGTCAAATTTCACTTGGTCAAGCACACGAGAGTAGGGTAGTGGCAAGCATCAAACTTTTTTCCACTTCCTTTCTCATTCCATTTTCTTTAAGATTATGAATTTAAATTCATTAACATGTAAAATGAGGGTATGTACTTACTTAAGCCATGGATCCCTTCCTTTCTTTAATTAAATGATACTTTTTTTTCTCTGTGTCTCTTATCTTATTAGCTAGATTTCTCATTTTAGGAGCTTCTTGATAATTGTCAAGTAATTAACAATAAGGGCTTGTCATTGTTGGAAGTCATGCTTCCTCAATTCTTGATTGTTAATTCAAATCATGCTCAATTTTATTTATTTTTTTGAGATTGCTCTTTGAAGTCTCTTGCTATCTCGAGTGGTCGATCTCCAATCCACACTTGGATCATGAAAGACACCCATAATTTCTAACTCAAGACATCAAGGGATAATTGTGACATTATGGGAAAAATATCCATCTCGACAGTGGCAGCCTAGTTGATGTCAACTTGGGGAGGGTGGGGCAAGAAAAGCCAAACACCATAGAGATAAGCACAAATATAGGAGCTAGCCTTGGAGTATAAAGCAATTGAGAAA
The DNA here is from genome assembly GCA_005019695.1 of Trichopus zeylanicus subsp. travancoricus. Taxonomy (NCBI): domain Eukaryota; kingdom Viridiplantae; phylum Streptophyta; class Magnoliopsida; order Dioscoreales; family Dioscoreaceae; genus Trichopus; species Trichopus zeylanicus. Next base: position 198,906 of record RXID01021986.1, on the reverse strand, counting down.
CTCATAAACATTGTCTTGGATAAGGCTATAGAATTTTTAGTTAGAGTTGGATCTTGGTTGTTGAACCCGTTTCTATCTAGATTACAAAAATTGCTAAAAGACAACCAAGATATTTTTGCTTAGACCGCAAAAGATCTCTCTATAATAGACCCCTGGGTCATGGACTACAAACTTGCCATATTGAAGGTCCAACACATGTGAAGTAGAGAAAGGTGGCATTTTTCCTCTAGAGGGCCAGAAGGCCACAGTGGATGAAGTTGCAAAACTTTTAAAGGTATGGTTCATCGGAGAAATTCAATACCTTGAATCACTAACCAATGTAGTAATGGTAAAAAAGAGAAATGGAGAATGTGTGTAGACTTTATGAACTTTGACAAGGCATGTCTAAAAGATAGTTATTTACTTTCTATAATTGATCAACTTATGGACTTCATTGTGGGGCACCAACTCCTAAGCTTTTTGGATGCCTTTTTTGGGTATCACTAGATCCATATGCACCTTGGTGATAAAAAAGGACTTCATCTATTATAAATAGAGAGACATTTTGTAATGTGGTCATATCCTTTGGCTTAAAAAATATTGGGCCCACATACTAGAGAATGGTGAATCATAGCTTGAAAGGAACATGGAGGCTTATATGGATGACATGTTGGTGAAGAGCATCCAAAACTTAGATCAAATATCATACTTGCAAGAGACCTTTGATACGCTTAGAAAATACATAGTAAAACTAAACCCAGAGAAGTGCACTATTAGATATGAAGCTTGAAAGTTCCTTGACTACCTCATATTGGAGAGTTAAATCGACGTAAATCCAAAAATAATAAAGAAATTTCTTGAAATGAAGTCTCCCACCTCAGTGAAGGAGGTGCAAGCCCAAAAACCACCTAAGAGAAAGAGAGAGAGAGGAGGAGGGGGGGGGGGTGGGAGGGTGTGGGGGACAGAGGGGGGCCTGGGGGGGTGGGGGGGGGTGGGAGGGATGAGATGAATTAGGTTTTGTAAAAGAAATAGCAATTTTGCACAAAATCAATCTCAATTCAATCCATTAATGCAATTTCACTCCAACTTTCAATCAAATCACAAGTGCTATAATATAAATAAAGAGAGAAATGAATGCGTCGTGATTGATGTGATTTGAAGACCAACCGCTCCTACTCCATGGCCATTGTCTCACTCTTGAGAACTTCAACTCTCCAATAGAGTGTCACTTCATTGGTGAAGCCAACTTCGTACACTTGATCTTGCTCCAACCTACAACATGCATTCCACACTAGAGCTTTAGTCTTTCAATCACTCCAAACAACCTTGGAGTTGGTTACAAGTGAAAATATATAAAGAATAATATGCTTTAGGCTCACAAAAAACTCTCTCAAGATTAAGTATAAGGCTAATGAAAATTTGGATTGAAATTTGAAGGCTTAGAGCATTTGATGGCTGTAGAGTTAGAAGGGCTTTAGTTTCTTCTCTATAAAGAACTAGAAGTTGTAAAAATATTTAGAGAAGCCCATCCTACCCTATTTATACCTTATGGGTCGAAACTAGCCATTGGGAATGAAATCCTACAACTAGCTTCACTTCGATGGTTAAAAAATTAGTCATTTGTTGTGCAAAAAATCTAAATTGGTTGACTGCTTGGACAACTGATCAACCAATTTTGGTCTATTAGAACTAGGAGATCCACTTAGTCAGTTGTTTGGTTCCAAATTGGTCATCTAGTTATGATAAAAATCAGAATTGGCACTCCCAACTGGTCAGCTAGTTCCAAACCAGTCATCCAATTTTGGTACTTTCAGCTGGTTGTTTGGTTCGTCAACCGGTCATCCGGTTCTGTATAGATTCAGAGATTTTGAATCTTCTATCTTATACAATCGGTCCTTTGCTAAGCCAAGCGAATATTTGATTTTTTCAAAAAAGCTCTATTTTCTGCAGAACTTAATACAACATATGATCTAAACAATTAATCGCAAAGTAAATTTTTGATTTGACTAAAATAAAAGAAAATATAAACCTAGTTGATGTTGGGTTCTTGAGTTACTTTGGCTATATCTGTATTATCCTCGAATCTTCAAGTTATGGTAGATACCTTCAAGCCACTTCCAAGTCATCCTTTGATCTCTTCCTTTGATCTCTTCAAGTGACATTCACTGATCCACTATCATGCTTCCTTCTCTTTGAAGCTTTCAAATGCATCCTTGAGAGTTTTAATGTACTTTGGCTAACAAACTATACTACTCAAGTAGATATTAAATATAATTTGCTCATCATCAAAACTAGGAAGGGCAATAATTTTTCCCTTTTTGATGATGACAAATCCCAAAAAGAAGAATCAAAAATTTAAAGCATAATACACAATATGAGAGCATGTATATAGATATGCATGTATATTATCCATGTATATTTCTCTATTTTATATTTCCCCCCCTTTGACATCAACAAAAAGGGTAGTATACAAAAATAGATATAGAATATGATAAAGCAATGATGGAGTCTCCCTTGTAGAATCAATGCACACAATCTATAACCACATAAACTATCCACACATATAATCAATATACAATATCACATGAATAAGCATCCCATATATAAGATTGCAAGAAGCTCCTCCTGAAGTAATGCATATACATTTCCCTAAGATGTGGATGTCCAAGAGGCTAAAAAATATGAAAATATCTATAAATTAAACTAATCAAGGTTCAAATATCCATAACATCAAGGAACATAATAAAAGCATCATCCAAACAGAACTAAGACACAATCCATAATCCAAAAACATCAAAGTTTGAAACTCCACAAACAACATAAATACAAGATAGAGAGACTATGGGCTTAGTCTTAGAGTAGTGTGATCTAGCAAGGTACAGAGCATCCTAGTGACCTCATCCATGGAAGTTCGAAGGGATGTTAGTTGCTTAGTTACACTCTATGCAAAATCCTCCAGATGAGCCATTCTCTTAAAGAAATCTGAATGTGAGCCTAAAGATGTGGCAGGTGGAGGAGGCTTATCATGGTCAGAGTCATATCCAGCTCTCTGCCCTCTCTCCACGACATCAATCTTGGCCTCCTCTCCCTGAGCATCTCCCTGCGCTATAGCTTTAATGGGCCCACAAACCCAAGTGCCATTATGATCGCTAAATTGCACTCATTGAAGTGTAAAATGGGAGAAGGTACCAAAGGAAGTGAATACATGTTATAATAAGAGATCACGAAGAGGAACATGAGCCCCAAAAAGGACTCTGGTAATGACACTATGAAAGCTAAGGGTAACATTAGTGTATCTAAGATGTTGAGCTGTATGGTGAAGGATAATATAAGGTAAACACACCCTATGCCTAGTTAGAATAGAGTAAATGAGATACAACTCCATGAATAACACTTCATTACAATGCCCACCCTTCGAAAGGAACGTGTAGGCTAAGAGATGGTGGATCATATAACCCTAAGGTGGGAGGAGGTTTGACTATAACATCCTTATGGCTTCATCCTAATTTTTCCTAAACACGATTTCAATAACCAACTAATATGAGGGAAGTTGGTCTAACCATTTTTGAGTTAGAAATAGTCTCTGCCCATCTATAGGAACACTAAGAATAGATCCAAGAACTATAGTATTAAGTGGCATAGATTTAACTCCATAGTGAGTTTCAAAGGTGTTTCTAGATTCATCAAAATGGCCTTCCACATGCAAGATGCAGACATCATGATTGTGATAGGTTTCATGCTTAAGTAAAAGAGATGTCCACTCTTGAGCATTAAAAAGAGGTCTAAGATTCAAAGCTTGAAGGTCATTAAAATCAACTATTCTAGGAACAACTATTCTAGAGGATGAAAATTGAGTTTAGGATCGAGTAAAGTTTTCAAGAGATGAAAACTCAGAAGAAAAGGCATGATAACTAGAGGAGGATGAAGATCCATCAACTTTTCTCTTCTTAGAAGCAATGCTCTTGCATCTTGGAGCCATTTGAAGAAAAAGAGAGAAACTAGGGCTAGGGATAGAGGAGAACCAAGGTAGGATGGGAAAAACTGAGAAAAATGGCCTTGGATCACTTGAATTCACTGCTGGAGAGCCTTGAGGAGTCACCTTGAGCCACTATGCATGAGAGAGAATGAGGGAGTTGGATGGTCACTAGGATTTTTAAGTTGAGATCGTGCAAGATTTTCACGAATGGATCAATCACTTCAAAAACTAGTCGACTGACCAAGGGTTCAAGTAAGTAGTTATTTCGCAAATCGATCAGCCAATACAAGAATTGGTCAATTGACAAAAGATGGTCTACTATCCCTTTGGCCAATTGGTTGATCGGTACAAACACCGAACTACTAGTTCAAGAAAAACAACACTTCTTTAGAAAAGTTCATAATGAAAATAGAAATCAATCAATCAATCAATAAAATTCTCAATTTTTCTTTAAGAAAAATAAACCAAGATTCATCCAAAGATTTTGTAAAAATATCTACAAGTTGATAATTGGTTTTAATAAAATTCAATAAAATATCTTTTCTTAAAACATGATCATGTAAGAAATAATACCGAATGTCAATGTGCTTGAATGGGAATGCAACCCCAAACTTTTTGAAAGATTTATCGCACTAGTGTTATCACAAAAAATTGAAATCTTCATAAAATCACATCAAAAATTCCAAAGTATTTGCCGCATCTATAAGATTTGAGCACAACAACATCCAGTGACTATATATTTAATAAAATTTAATAAAATATTTTTTCTTAAAACATGATCATGTAAGAAATAATACCGAATGTCAATGTGCTTGAATGGGAATGCAACCCCAAATTTTTTGAAAGATTTATCGCACTAGTGTTATCACAAAAAATTGAAATCTCCATAGAATCACATTAAAATTTCCAAAGTATTTGCCGCATCTATAAGATTTGAGCACAACAACATCCAGTGACTATATATTTAGTTTTAGTAGTAGAAAAAGTCATGAAATTTTATTTCTTGTAGCTCCATGAAAGAGCCTCATCAAAAAATTGGCAAGTGCCATTAGTGCTCTTTTTATCCACATGATATCCCACATAATCTACATTACAAAAATCAGTTAGATCAAAATAAGTATCTCTTGGATACCATAGACTTAAACCTAATGTGCCCTTAAGACATCTAAGTATATATTTTACAACCACTAGGTGTGATGTCCTAGGTGATTCTTGGAATCTAGCACACATATACATATTAAATATAACATCTGGTCTAGTTATGGTTAGATATAGTAAACTACCAATCATATCTCGATACCACTTTTTTCGACCTTCTCACCAAGGGGATTGATTTCAACAGCCCAAGAGTGATGGAGATCCCAGGGAGTGACCTAGATGCATAAAACAAAGTTTGTTTAACTTACAATATGCTATCAAGTGTTGTGGGAATATTGACTTCCAACAGGTGCAAGTCCCTATTATCAATTATCTTGACAATTGTTAGTAACCTTCTAAAGTAAGAAATCAAACTAATAAAATAAAGACAAAAAAATAAAAATAGGAAAGCATGATATTGATTGATTTAAGAAATGGTACATATTTTAAATAAGAATATATCTGTATATTACAATGAATTTCAACATGGAATTATAGAAAAAATATGAAATAAATTAAGAAAGGGAAAAGAAACAAAGAAGAAGTGGAGAGCAAGCTTTGATGTGTGTTGCTGCCCTGCTCTCTTACATTGGACCACATGGCATCTTGCTTATATTGACCCAGTCTTCAGCAAATGTTGATGGCATTGCCCAATGAGATGTGGAAGAAAATGGGAGAAATTCGAAGTATTTTTAATAACTTCATCTAGTTTGGTGCCATTAACAATAGCTTATAGGGTTGGGCATAGCTTTGAAAATTGTATTATCAACTGCTTTTGGGATTGATTAGTTTGAGGGGTACATCATCAATTGCTTCAAGTGTTGAGTAGCTTGAAAGATGAGTCATCAACTACTTTTGGAATTGACTAGCTTGAAAGGTGTATCATCAACTATTTCTAGGGTTGACTACCTGAGGGGCACATTGCCAATTATTTCTGGGGTTGACTAGCTTAAGGAGCATGTCTTCAATTATTTCTGGGGTTGACTAGCTTGAGGGGTGCATCATCAACTAATTTTTGAATTGATTAGCTTAAGGGGTGTGTCATCAACTACTTCTAGGGTTGACTAGCTTGAGAGATTTATCATCAACTGCTTCTGGGGTTGACTAGTTTTGAAGCATGGCCCAACGACTCTCAATGTGTTGATATTTAACTTCTTTGATTTGGTAGTATCACCAATAGCTTTTTTTGGTTGGGGGGGGGGGGGGGGGGGGGGTTTAGGTATAGCTTTGGAGTGCCATTAAAGGTTTTTGTAACATATCCAACAGGACTCAATTTGACCTAGTTTAATTCTTATCTGAACAAGCTCTAGTTTGGGTCAAGATGGTTTGAAGTCAATTCAATGTTCAACACTTAATTTTGATTCGAGTTTGAATTGATTCAACTCAATGTTTAAAACTTGATTGAATTGCGATTCACTAACTTTTTCCTAAAAGATAGTGATATGTTTTGGTCTTATATTCCTAGAACCTTTAATAATTGGGTTCACACTAATACTTTATAGCATGATCAAGAGAATCATGTAAAACATCCATTTCAAAATCACTATTGGTGTTGATAGTGAATGTTCAAACTGCAATAATGAATTCAATTCACCAAGCTTGACACTGACTTTGAGAAGAATATTTGTTAAATACTAATAATTGGCTCTAGTTGGAGTAGTGCTAATTTTAATTTGAGTCTAACTTGATTTAATTCAATGTTCAAAACTTGATTTCATTTGATTTAGGTCAATCTAGTTCAAGTTTGCATCTTGATTGGCTTCGGTTCAAGTTCAAGTTAATTTAATTCAACTTGATTTCAGTTCAGGCTCATTGTAGCTTTGATTTGATTTATAGTCTATCCCTTTAATTTGAACTTGATTTAACCCAATTAAAATTTGATTTGAGCTTAGTTAGAACTAAATTTGATTTGAACTTGACTGATCTTGAATTAACCTATCTTGAATCTAATTAGGATTGAGTTTGAGCTTATTTGATTTAGGTTAACTCAATTTGAATTTTTGCTCTAGTTCAATTTGAGTTCTAATTTTATTTGTTTGATCAATTTGGGTTCATATCATGGTTCATTTGAATCAGTTCTATTTTTAGTTTATTCTGGTTGAGTTACTTTATGTTAATCAATTTAATTTAAGAGTTCTCAGCTGTCACAATAATTTTGAGTGAATGTGTGAGCCAACCTTAAATATTTGAACCCAAAACTTGGCTTAGTTCGCGAGCTCAAAAGTTAGCTTAGAGGTGAAAGCATGAGAGCTGATTAAGTGTAAACCCAAAAGTTGGCTTGATGTAAGCCTGAAGGCTAACTAAATGTGAGCCTGAAGGATAGGTGAGAGGTGAGCCCAAAAATTGGCTGTGTGAACCTGAATGCTAGTTTGGATGTGATTTTGAAGGTTAGTTGGGTGCAAGTTTAAAGACTGGTCGAGTGTAAAAAGCTAGGGGCCATGATGTAGATGAAGTTCATTGACACGTTAAGGGCCGTGGGTCACTGCAGTATTGATAAAGTTCATCGACATGTCAAAGACTGTAGGTGGTCGTGACAGTGATAACACAGAAACTAAAGAAGATGCTGTTAGCTAAATCCTTTTTTTTAGCTTTCCTTTTATATTTTTTTTCTTCCTTCTTCTTCTTTTCTCCTAAAGCTTGTACACCCTCCTTCAAAGTCCTACTGGGTCATGGCCCGGTCTTCTCAATCCCATGGACAGATCTGGCCTTGCTCCAGCTGCGCACGATGAGGGGAGAGGCTTAAACATTGCCTCTCCCCTTCTTCTTCGGTTTTAGGACTAGATCTACCCAAGATCTGGCCAGATCTAGCCACAAAGGGTGGTGGCGCATCACTGAGGCTCCAGGGATGGGAGTTGGGCATACGGTGCTCATGTACGACGTGTACGGAGCTCGTGGAGGTACGGAGCTCGTGGAGGAGGTCGACTACATTACGCAAGCACAGGCGTGGTGGGTGAGGAGGACGCAGCCCGGGTGTGGTTGGGCTGACCAGCAGTGCAGGTGAGCTCTCCCAGCCTTCGGCAAGGCTAGGGCTTCGACGAGGGGATAAGTCACCACTGTGATGGCTGGCAAGCTAGTACGCAGGTCGGGCTAGGATGTTGGTCGACGAGCTAGGGCACAGGTCGAGCTAGCTTCTCAGGCTGGGAATGCTGGAGCTATGCCATCGGCACTGATCAGGGGAAGAGCTTTAATGGTGCAATGGCATGCATGATGGTACAAAGCTGGTTCTGGTTCTATCAATGGTGTAGCTCAGGTACAACTACAAGTTTGGAGCAGCATGGGGCCATAAATGGCAGAGGAACTCATTAGGGTGGTGGGGTGGCGATGGCGATAAGCCTATTGGAGTGGCACAGGTGTGTGAAGAGTGGGGTAGCAGTGATGGTGGATGGTTGAGAACCTCACAGGGAAAGAAGGGCAGAGGAGCAGAAAGTAAGAAGAGAAAAGAGGAAGCTTAATATATGCATAGATAAGAATCTTATTAACTCACGATGACGTCCTTTTTGATTTCTCTCTGAAGCTCCTGATTCCTTCTCTATTCTCCTAATCTCTCTCCTCTCTTTTCTTTTCTTGTTTTGATTCCCCTTTTTTGTTTTGCAGAAAGAACCAAATTATTCCAAAATGAAAGATTATCTCCTCCCCTTTTCTATTTATTTATTTGCTTTTAGCGCAAATTATGAATTGATAATATTGGAAAATTGTATTGGATGAGAATATTTGATTGAGATTCAGATTTGAAATGAATGTAAACATAAATGAGGATTTGATTCATTTACTTATGAATGAAGATTGTACTCATTTGTGATATTTAATAATCAAGGGGGTTATTTGCAATTTTTTTTGAAAATCTAGATCAAAATGTAATTTTGTGAATTCTAGAGGTTTTTTGTAAAAATATAATTGTAAAATTTTGAAACTTTCAAAGTCCTTTTTGAGTAAAATTCGAACTTGTTTGCAAATAAGAATTCTCAAGAGATCTATTTGTAAAAATTAAAAATTTCAAGGCCTTATCTGTGAATGTAGAATTTTGAGGGTTTATTCACAAACCCTAATCTAGCCAAATTTTTATTTTAGACTTTCATCAAAATTTGGACGTAGGTCTAATATCTAAATTTAGCTCATCACGAGTCCTACTCAAAGTCAGAGTAGGACTACAAAGTCTACTTAAACATCACCATCTTCATCTTTGTCTAGCTTGGGGGAGCTACTCATTGGAGTTCCAATAGATTTAGCTTGATTTATATCAAACTTCTTGAGTAATTCCCGCATATACTTGGCTTGGATTATGAAGATTCTATTTTTGAGTTGCTTGACTTGTAGTTTAAGGAAGTTAAGCTCACCCATCACACTCATTTCGAATTCTTCTTGTATTGTTCTTGCAAACATCTCATAAAGTTTTACATTAATAACACTAAAAATAATATCATCAATATAAATTTGTACTACTAATATATCATTATGCATTCTTAAGAGAAATAATATAGTGCCTATACAATTATTTAAAATCAAGAAGGAACTTGGTCTCTTATACCAAGCTCTTGGAGCTTATTTAAGACTATATAGTATTTTCTTTAATTTTAAAATATGGTTTGGAAATTTTAAATCCTCAAATTTGAGAGGTTGTTCGGTATAAACTTCTTTAGATAAATAGCCATTGAGAAAAGCACTTTTGACATCCATTTGGAATAGTTTGCAATCTTTAAAAAATGCAAAAGCAAGTAAAATATGAATTGATTCCAAATGAGCCATGGGAGCAAAAGTTAAAATCCTCAGCCACTAATCTAGCCTTATTTCTAACAATGACACCATTTTTATCTATCTTGTTTCTATAGACCCATTTAATACTAATAATTGGGTAGTCATTTGGTCTACAAATGAGCTCCTGAACTTGATTTTACTCAAATTAATTTAGTTCTTCTTATATAGTAAACATCTAACTTTCATTTTTTTGAGCTTCCTCAAAGTTCTTGGGCTCAACATGAGAAAGAAATACAATATGTTGAAGGTTATATTTAATAGCATGATGAATTTTTACCCCTTGATCAACATCACTTATGATTTGATTCATTGGATGATTCTTCTTGATTTTTACTCCTTGGGTAACTCCTTGTCAAGTTCTTTTTCTTTTGCCTTATCATTTCCATCATCAACATTCTTCGCTTTGGATCCTTTGCTTTTTTCACCCTCTCTTTGCTCCAATATTTTCATATCTTCCATTCTCTTGGAGATCTCTATATCATCAACAACAAATTTTTTTCTCCAAGCGAGGTTAGATTTATTAAATTTAATATTAATAGACTATTCAATAATCATAGAGGATTTGTTAAAGACTCTAAAAGCTCTAGAAGTTGATGAATAATAAAGAAATATGTCTTCAAAAGTTTTTGAATTAAATTTTGATAAATCATCTTTTTGTGTTTAAAATAAAGTATTTATATCAAAAAAATATGAAAGTATACAATGTTTGGATTTTTCCCATCCCATAACTCAAATGGAGTTTTGTTAGGAATTGGATGAATCGAAACTCTACTCAAGATGTAGCAATAAAAGTATGCAATGTTAGGGTAGGAAGTACTCATTAAACATGACTCTTGTAATCTCTTGAAGAGATATATTATTCCTCTCAATAACTCCATTTTATTGTGGAGTACGAGGAGCCGAGAAGCCATGCTCGATACTATTTTCAATGCAAAATTTTTTAAATATATGATTTTCAAATTCACCACTATGATCACTACAAATTTTAAAATCATATAACCCTTCTTATTTTGAATATGTTCTGTAAACCAACAAAGGTATCGAAAACATCACTTTTACTAGCAAGAAATAGAACCCATATTTATCTAGAAAAATCATCAACAATATAAAGGCATAATTTTACCTCCTAAACTTATAGTCCCAATAGGTCCAAACAAATTTAGGTGAAAAAGTTATAGCGGTCTTGTAGTTGACAACACCTTCTTAGTTTTGTATGAGAACTTCACTTACTTTCTTATTTGGCATGCATCACGTATTTGATCTTTGATGCACTTGCCTTTGGGTAGTCCTTTTGTTAACTCCTTCCAGTTGACTGTGGCAATTATATCCATATATGTATATCCAAACCTTCTATGTCATAGCCATTCATGGTTTTCATGAGTTACAAGACACTTATTAACATTTAAGTCATCTCGATCAATTATATAGACATTTTCATCACAATGAACTATAAAGATAATATTATTGCTACCATTATGTCTAACTATACAATGATTAGATTTAAATAAAACATGAAATTTCTTATCACATAATTGACTAATAGACAACAAAAATGCTTAAGTTCCTCAACTAAGAGTACACCTTTAATTATAGAAGAACCAATGGAACATCACCTTTACTAATAATTTTACCTTTACTACTACCTCCAAAAGTGATGAATATGCTTTGTCTGTTTACCAACTCTTTGAACATTGATGGATTTCTTGTCATGAGTGTTGAACATCCACTATCGATGCACATTTTTCATTCTTCTTCTTGGAGTGAAGGAATAAATAACACATTAAATTGGGATGGTACTCATTCTCAATTATGCATCCTCAAGGTTAGAAGAAAAAAGCCAAAGCATGTAACAAAAGAATGACCATAAATATATAGCTAGTAAAATGTTCATGGGTCACCCCTAGCTAACCCCTAAGTTATTAATGCTAGAGAGGTTTTAAGAACCCAAATGAGTTTGGATTCCTTGACTTTGGGATGATCCCCTTAGGTACCCAAATTTATTTAAGATAAAAATTTCTCTTAATTAGATAACTAGTAGAGATATGTCCCCTTCTACAACAATAATTATAAGTTAAATGAGAATGAGTTGTTTTTGAAGACTTCACAAAAGTGAATTGTGTACCTTTGAACTTAGAAGATGAAATAAAGCCTAGTCCATATTTATTTAAAATATTTATTTGGCTTTTAAGAATCATGTTCAAGTTAGTATTTCCATGAAAAAAATTTTACAAGGCCTTCTTCAAATGACTATTCTCATTTCTAAGAATGTCTAGTTCATTTTTGCATCCACAAGTAGTCTTAAAAGATTTTAAAGTATCATATTCTAGTTGAAGTGCCTCAATATCCTTTTTACAATTGCAAGAGTTTTTAGAAGACTTCAAAATCATTCTCAAGTGAAGACAATTTCTTTTTCAATGAAGAATGCTTGAGACTCAATTTTTTATGCCTTGAAAATAAATCTTCAAAAGCTTCTTGTGACTCCTCAAAGGACAAATCACATACCTCATCGTCATTTGTCATGAGGCATAAGTTCACAATTTCTTCATTAGAGGAGGTATCCTTACTCTCTCCCTCGGAGTTATCTCATGTTGCCACCATTGTCGTCTTCTTCTTTGCCTTGAATTTCTTCATTTGAGTAATGAGAGGGCAATTGGCTTTCATGCGTCTTGATTTCTTGCACTTGAAGCATGTTGGTATATCTTCTTCTTCCTCTATGATAGGGTTGCTCCTCGCACCCTTCATTGGCTTCCTTAGCATATACTTCTTCTTGAGGAATTTCTTGAACTTTCTTGTAAGAAGTACCATATTATCATCACTATCTTCCTCTTTCTCTTTGCTTGATTCCTTAGCCTTGAAAGCAATGTTCTTCTTCTTTTTATCTTCATTATTCTTTGAATCAAATCCTTCCTTGACATCTCATGTGTGATGAGAGATCCTAAGAGCTTCTCCAAAGGAAGAGTGCTTAGATCCTTTGCCTCTTGTATTGTTATTCTTTTGAATCCTAAGACCTAGGCAAGCATCTCAATATCTTTCTTACTACCTCATTATTGGTATTAGATTTACTAAGAGATTTAAGCATATTAATAATATCAGTAATGTGAATAAATATCTCAGTGATAAACTCATTAGGCTTTATCTTAAAGTATTTATATTGATTAGCTAATATGTTTACTTTAGATTCTCTAACTTGTCTTATGCCCTCATGGGTAACCTCAAGACAATAGCATATTTAATGAGTCATCTCTAAATGGCAATAAGATTAAATTTGGTCGTATCAAGAGCACAAAAAAAAATGTTCATTGCTTTTGCATTCAAAGAGTCATTTTTCTTATCAATCTCGTTCCACTCATTCTTAGGTTTGGGAATCTTCACACTATCAATTAATTGGATGGGTAGTGTGCTATTTTTCAACCAACCACCATAGGTCATAGTTAATAGTCATAATGAATATCTGAAGTTGGGTTCTCCAATAGTTAAAGTTTGTACCATTGAATAGTGGTGGGTGAGTGGTAGATTGCTTTTTTGGAAGAGAAGGTGAACCACAAAAAATCTCCATAAAAATAGATTGAAAACTCTAGGTGATTAAACCCAAAAATAAGAACACCAAGGTTTGATATAAATTAAAAGTCTAAAAACCACCTAACAAGGAGAGATGAGAGAGGGGAGGGCAGGAGAGGGGAGGGGTGAATTAGGTTTTGTAAAACAAATAGTAATTTTGCACAAAATCAAGTCTCAATTGAATCTACCAAAGCAATTTCATTCAACTTTCGATTAAATCATAAGTGCTATAATATAAATAAAGAGAGGAATGTATGTACTATGATTTATATAGTTTAGAGACCAATTGCTCCTATTCCATGGCCCTTGCCTCACTCTCGAGGACTTCAACTCTCCACTAGAGTATCGCTTCATTGGTGAAGCAAATCCTGTACACTAATCTTTCTCCAACTAGTAAGATGTACTCCACACCAGAGTTTTAGTATCTCAATCACTCCAAACAACTTTGGCATAGATTATAAGTATAAATGTGTAAAGAATGATATATTAGGCTCACAATGAACTCTCTCAATATTGAGTATAAGGGCAATGAAAATTTGGTCTGAAATTTGAAGGCTTAGAGCATTTAATGGATAGAGAGATTGAAGGGCTTTAATCTCTTTTCCACAAATAATTAGAAGTTACAAAACTATTTAGAGAAGTCCATCCTAGCCTATTTATGCCTTCTAGGTTGAAACTAGTTATTGGGGATAAAATCCCATAACTAGCATCTCTCCAACAGTAAAAAAACTAGCTGTTTGTCATGCAAAATAACCAAACTGGTCAATCTCTTGGATAATGGGTCAAACAATTCTTATCTACCAAAAATAAGAGATCTGCTCAGCAAGCCATCCAGTTCCAAATTAATCATCAATTCTGATAAAAACCATACTTGGCACTCCTAGCAAGTCGTTTGGTTCCAAACCTATCATCTGGTTTTGGTAAAAATCAAAATAGGAACTCTCAGATAGTTGTCCAATTCCTCAATTGGTCATCTAGTTTTACATAGTTTCAGAAGTTTTGAATCTTTTGTTTGATACAATTGGTCATCTTCTTGGCCAAGCGGATGTTTGGTTCTATCCAGAAAAAGAGTTTTTTGCATAACGTAATGCGATATATGATCTAAATAATTAATCTCAAAATAAATTTTCTACTCAACCAAAATAAAAGAAAATATAAACCCAGTCGATGCCAGTTTGTTGAGTTGCTTTGGCTATATCCGTCTCATCCTTGAATCTTGAAGTTATCGTAGACACCTTCAAGCCACTTCCAAGCCATCATTTGATCTTTTCAAATCATGCTCACTTGATCCACTACCATGCTTTCTTTTCTTTGAAGATTTCAAATATACCCTTGAGAGTTTAAATGTACTTTGGCTAAAAAACTACACAACTCAAATAGACATTAAATATGGTTTGTACATAATCAAAACTAGGAAGAGCAATACAAAGGCTGTCACTTGCTCTCAAAGTTTGAGGAGACATGACTACTGTTCTTGAAGGAATTGATAAGAAAGCATAACTTTGAGTGGGATAAGGAGTGTAAATGAGCCTTTATAAGCCTCAAACGATATCTCACATCTCATCCCCTGCTAGTGAAACCAAATCTTGTCAAAGTCCTCTATATATACATAGTGGTGGTCAATAGCTTGGTTAGCTTGGTTAGCTCAGTCTTGGTGAGCAACTGAGGAGGAAAATAGTATCCCAAATACTATGTTAGTAATGTGCTCATGGGAGCCGAACTATAATATGTTGTCATCAAGAAGATGGACTACATTATAGTGTTGACTTCATAAAAGCTACGCTAATACTTCCAAGCCCACTTGATCCATGTCTTAACGAATTATCCACTTTGACAAACTTTGATCGCACAAAAATTCATGGTCCCTATTGTGCTTAAAAAGGAAGCTCATATTTGAGTTTTGGTTAAATTCGTGAGCTACTACTATGCTAGTTTGTGACTATGAATGGGATAGATTGGGCAAAAGGCTTATTGATAAGCAATCACTACTATGGGACAATGGGGAGCTCATATTTGGATTTTGCTCCACACCTATGCCTACGTAAGTTTTGAGCTAACACTTAGCACATTGATGTAACACACCATTAGAACAAGTAAAGATAAAATTAAGGTAGCATAGGAGTTTAGACACATGGCGAAGAGGTAAAGCATAATGTTATTAAAGAAATAAAGTGATTCATCATAAAAATTGTTCATTACATCAAAATCTTACAAAAAAGTAAAACACAACTAAAGAATAGAACATTGAAAGAGAAAGACAAAAGTCTATTTTGTAAGCCCAAGAGGTAACATAAGAGGGGGTGAATTAGGTTTTAAAAGAATATTCCCAAGTTTTAACAAATTAAAGTGCCAAAATCAGTTTACAATCGACAAATAGGTCAAATCAAATACAAACAAGAATGATCAATCCATTTAATTATGCAAGTATTCAAAGAGAATTAGGAGAGAGCACACCAATCTTTACATGGCTTGGCAACCAATCATACCTACTCATGAACCTTGCCTCAATTTTGAGGATTTTAATTACTCCACTAGTGAAGATGCTTATTGTGGCAAAATCAAATCTTTACATCAACTTACAATCTTCTAGTGTCACTTCCTTTGGATAAAGCCAAACCTGTATAAGTGCCCTAACTATTAGCAAGTGCCACTCCACAAGAGCCATTCTCTTTCAACACTTTTCTAAAATTTATAAGAATACTTAAAACTATCCGAACATCCTATGTAAGTTAGAAAAATAAGTAATAAAAAGTATAAATAAAATCTTACAACAATAGGCTCTTAAGATTGTTGACAAGGGGAAGATAAGTATTTGAAAGTTAAAACTAATTAGAGCTATTGTTTGAAGATAGAAGACTTTTGAGAGCTTGGATCTTGCTCTAAGAATATTATAGTTCACTTATTGCATTGAGCAAAGAAGTTTCAAATCTATTGGATAATTGTTGGAACCAAAATCTAGCAATTGGAAATCAATCCTATCTTTATTTTTTGCTAAGTTTAGATGACCAAACTTGTGTTCAAATATCTTCTAAGAGTAAAAAATTTAGATCTTGAGTTTTGCCTTGACATATTTAGGCAACCAATTACAAAGTTAGAATAGCTAAACCCAAGGTTCAAACAAATAGATTTGCTGATAGAAAAACTCGCTTTTTGTCTACTAAATTTGAATGATCTAATTGTGACAATCTAATTGTCCAATCTAGATGATCCAATTATTCAGTTTGGAGGACCTAATTGCAATAGAAAATTAGCTTAAGACAATATTACAAATTGTGATTAAATAGCTATTTGACACATTAGTAACTGAATTTGGACAAATACCAATTAGGTCAATAAAGGTGTTTCTAAGTTAATTAAGTTGTTAAATATAGAGATCTAAGAATCTAATGATCAAATATTTGACTTAACATAAAAATAAGAACTAAACATAGTTGATTAAAGTTGATATCATATCTTGAGAATTCTTGAACTCTCTATTTGATCTTCAAGGTTCATCTTCAAATTGTCATCATCTTTTTATCCTTGAGTCAAACTCTCTCAAGTCTCCAAACTTCAATTCAAGTTCCAACTTCATCTTGACTCTTCAACACTTCAACTCTTCGACTTTTCTAGTATTCCACCATCTCTCTTCTCATTCTTACTTAAATGATCTTCCATTAGAATTTAGAGCACCATCGATTAGACTATTGATTGAGCCATTGAGGTATGTGAAATCATATCTATGCTATTTTTTTTGATAATTTTCTTGATCATGGTAGGCTCCCTCTTTCAATCATCATTTTTCTTTTGATGATGGTTTCAAGTTTCAAATTTTTAACCTAAACTTGAGGTTGATGTGCTTGACTTTCTTCCAGCCAACCTCAAATCTCACCAAAATTAAACAAAATAAGAGATGCTTGGGAGCACTTTGATATAGTAGTTGTTGGAGGTGTGGGGAAAGTCATATGTAAGAAATACAAAAATCAGTTAGATATTATAATTGCACATGGAACTGACTATTTTTGAAGGCATATTCAATCTTATTTAAAAGGGAACATGACTTACTCAAACACAAATTTTTTTGGCAAGCAATTCTTCATTTATTTCACTTTGCATCCATAAATTTTTTAAAAAAAGACATGAGAAAAATTAGTAAAATATATTATTTGTAATGAATAATGATTTTCTTTTGCAAAAAATTTTAAGATGAAAGAGTTATTCCAAGAGTTAAATCCACTTTTCTAAAAAATATCTAAAATTATTGTTAGGAGTGATGAAATAAAATATTCGGTACATAAAAAATAAATTAATTTTCTTCTTTGTAGGCTACAAATAAAGAATTTCTTACATCGGATTGTTGTAGTGCTAATTATAGTGCATCTTATATTTATTTTACTGCTCCTTATATCGATGATATACAAATATTATATAAATATATTCTTAGTTTTAAACTTTTAGAATATATTGATAATACAACTAACATTTCTAATGTTATTATTCAAACTATTTTTTAGTACACTAATCAAGGTAAAATATTTAGTATTAGTTTAGATAATACTACTAATAATATTATTGTTGATTTACTTAAACATCAATTACCTATTTTACTAGATGAAAAATTATTTCATGTTCGTTGCACATGCCATATATTTAATTTAATTATTCAAGATGAACTTAAATTTGTCAATGTGGCATATGAAATTGAGTACTTTAAAAATTTATGCAATATATTAGATTTACACCTAATCATATGAATTTAATAACCCTAAAAATTTACACAAATATATTGATTTACACCTAGTTATACTCAAGATTTTAAAATTTTTTATAAGCAATGTAAAATATCACCTAAAAATTTTCTCTTGATACAAAAAATATATGTAATGATAGTTATAAGTTATTTAAATCTTATTATGATTATAAAAATATACTTACTCTTTTTTGTGCTCAATACATGGGTGATTTTTTGCTTATTGATACAAGTTAAAAGGTTTGTAAATTATTTATTTTGTTATTAAAGTATTTTTATGCTATAACTATAATTATTTCAGATAGTTATTATTTTATAATTTATTTGCTATTTAATGAACTTATACTTATTTTATTTGTCTTCAGCAAATACGTATCACTTTGTGAATTCATAAATATTATTCCTTTGATGGAAAAATTCAAAAAAATTTAAAATTTAAAATTCTATATTTTTAGTTATTATATTATATTCACGAGTTAACATTTTAGATTCTAAAATGTTGATTGATAAATATTATAATAATATATTTTTTCTATATATGTAAGATAATATAAATAATATGTTAGACAATTGTTACACGAAATATATAATATTGATCAAACTCAATATGATAGCTCATCTCAGTCTAGTCAATTAGAATATGTTAGAGATAGTTTTAGAACAAAATCTTACATATTTTCTATTTTATAAAAAGAAATCTTCTTCAACATCTTCTTATATAATAAATTGATTTTTTATAAAAACCAAAATGAAGGTTTTGACTGAAAAATATTTAAAAATTTGATATTTTTATTATGGTGGGAAATACATGCTTATAGGTATTCAATGCTTTTTGTCATGTATCGTGATTTATTAACTATTCTAGTATCTACAGTTATATCATAATCTTATTTTAGTGAAAATAAATGAGTCGTAAATGATAAAAGACCTAGCAAATATGAAAATTTTAAAGGTATGTATCTGCATAAAAGATTGACATGATGTTGAAAACATTCAAGGACTTGGTGGAAGCTCAACTAGTGAAGAGATTCAAAAGGTTGAACAAATTGAGCATAGCAATCCCGAAGATTAAGATTTAATTAAGTGAGACTACAATAGTAAGTTTATTGTATTTAAAATTCAATTATGTATTATTATATTTTAAAAGCATTTCAAATTATTTTTTATTGAACTATATTATTAATGTGAGCACTGGAATGAGATCATCGGGTATGAACCCTCTCCTTGATAAATTTTTTTTGCAGGTTTTAAAACAATAATGAAAATTACAAGATATATATTTTTTGATAAAAATTGTTATGTATTTTAAATAAAATACATATTTTAAAAATTAATTTAGATATGAAAATTATTATTTATTTATTTTATTTTGATTTTTTAAACCTATTTTTGGTCTTTTCTAATTTTTATATTTTGAAAAATTCATATTTTTATATTTTAAATTGTTAAAAAAAGGTGTGCCAAATTAGGTGTGAAACGACCTATAAGCTTGTGGGCTGTGAGGCATGTTTAATACTGAAAAAACTTGATTTTCTATGGCCAGCATGACTAACTACAGTTTTGGCAACTTAACGAAATGGGCTATACTAGCTAGGCATGAGCAAAATCAGTTGACCTTACCGATTTTACATATTTTAGAACTATAATTGGATTTTGGTTCTTAAAAAATCAAGAACTAGAAACATACCGATTAGAGTTAAGAACCAATTTTTCAATTTCGATTCTGAAGCAATTCTAAAACTAGTATACCAATTTTCAAAGTATTAATTTTAAAATCCTATATTTTACATTATAATCCTATAAGAATTTAATTTTAAACACACAACATACACATAACATAAAAAACTAGGCTAGGATTTGAGACATTTTAATTTACGTTATATATATATATATATTAATAACTGATACAATTCCAATTCAATGGCTTTTCACAAAATACAGAATTAAAATTGGAATTGTATTTTTGGTTCAATCAAAATTAAGAATGAACCATACTTGTTTGCTTTGAGAACCAATTTTCTTATTTGGTTCTCAACAAGTATAGATCGGTATACCAATTTTTTGATTTTCTTACTCACCCCTAATGCTAGGACAATATAGTCTATTTTACTCCACTATTCTAAAGTTGCATCCTATAAGTCCAGAGGCAACAAAAAATAACCATTGTTGAATGCCACTTAGGTAACTCAGGTGAATCCTCATAGACTCAACTCTAACGGTGTTCGAATTAGGTTTGGACCTATAAATACTTGGGCTCCTATTTGATTCCAATATTCAACCAATCACATTTGAAATACTTGAAAATGAAAAATATAATATAGATGAAACATCATAACTCATAAGGAGGTAATTTTGCAAGTGGAAAATATAGTAATCGACTTAGTAGAAAGTCTCCAAGCCACACAAGATGAAGCTATGGTTTCAAAATTAGTAATTAGACTTCTTTTAAACTCATATTTTCCCCTTTCAATTAAGGGTTTCTAGAATAGGATTTTAAATTTTTTTAGGGAACCTAAAAAGAGTTATAGAAGGCTTTATTCTACCACTTACAAGTCGAGGATTTCTATTCTCTTTTCTCTGCTTATTTTTTTATTAATACTTTATTATTGTGATTTTGCATATGAAACTTTACTAATAATTTAGTGCCTTAAAAGGGAAACATACGATGATATATTGCAATATGAAGATGAGCAATGCTCTGATCTAGTGTGGTGACCGTTAAGAGGCTCCCACCAATGATGTTGGAAGGTCTATAATAAATACTTTCAACCAATGATTACTATTATTTTAATACATTAGTATGGTGTACATATCTCACATGTGCTACATTATAGTATGCATTATTTTAGTATTTAGAAAGCTTTAATCTAAATTTTTTGGTCATATTTGTGTCATATCTATCAATACAAGTTGTTATGAATACTATTATTTCTCACAAGAAAAAATATTTTGATGCAGAAATAAAATAATTGATTAAGAGATGTATTTCACCTTTATAAAATTTACTCTTTATTATTTTAATACAAACAAATTATGAATTTATAATGGTTAGGATAAACACTATACTCTGTTAATTGAAACTCCAAATTTGTGAAGCTAATTTTTGTGAAAAAAATATAATATATAAATATCAATTCTATAATGGGTTAATATGATATAAATATTAAGATGAGAAATATATCAAACAAATTTTACTCCATCAAAATCAAGGATCAAAAATAAATATAAAATCACATTACTAGCCAATCCTCTCTTCTTTACACTTTATTGTTTTTGGCCACTACATAAGATAACTTTCTTCTACTACTTCCCTCACTTAAAACTTATCCAAGAGGTAGGCTTTTTGTTCTCCAACATCATCAAAATCAAAATAAAAAGTAAAAAAAAAAGAAAAGGAGATGGATTTAGATCCAATACAAGTGCTTGGGAATATGGAATTGGTCCTAATCATGCTTTTGGGCAAACTCTATCATATTCTATTTGAGATCTCTTAGAGTTACTCCTTATTCGATACCAATGACTATGACAAAATCAAAATCCATTTCTCCTTCATCTTCCTCTTTTCTAAACTTTCTTCACCTTTTTTCCTTT
This sequence comes from Trichopus zeylanicus subsp. travancoricus, assembly GCA_005019695.1. Classification (NCBI taxonomy): domain Eukaryota; kingdom Viridiplantae; phylum Streptophyta; class Magnoliopsida; order Dioscoreales; family Dioscoreaceae; genus Trichopus; species Trichopus zeylanicus. Next base: position 177,184 of record RXID01021986.1, on the reverse strand, counting down.
GGGCTAATATTTTAGAGAAGAAGATTAAGGTAACATCAAAAGAAAAGCTGACCTTTTATTTATTTATTTTTATTTGAGGCATACAAGAAGATGGGAAAAATATATGTTTATCTTAACTTCAAGCATGAACTCATTAGTTCGCTACTCTTCCAGTCCACCTTCATTGAATCATTGTCTACTCATGTACAATAAATCCCAAAAATAACAAACTCAAACATAAAAAATACAAAGAACATAACATAGCAAGAAAGTGTGAGGGATTAGGAAGAAAATCACTATTTTCTCACTATGATAGCTCCTTAATTCATAAGGAGGATACAGAAGGAATAAATATAAAATAAAATAATATTCTTAATAGAAATTTTTTTTGTTACAACCTTTGGGCTATATACATATAGCTCTTCAATAAACTTAAAATCTTATTTAGAATAGACTAGAAATTAGACTTCAACTCTAATTACTAATCCTATTCTATATTTGGCTAGAATTATTATAAACTCGGACTCATAAATAAACTCTAATTTCAACTAATATAAAGACCTAATTAGTAAAACTAATAATAAAAAAATTTTAATAATTATTCTCAACTCCAATTTACCTAATTTGGATAAACCTTCTAAAAGATATGACCTTTATATGGCAGCTATAACAATCTTGACAAATTCTAATTAGAGTTAGAATTTAACTTGGACTTGACCATCAATTTTGCTATAGAAAGGATTTAGTTATCCTACATCACACTCCTCCACTTCTAAAAGACTTGTTCTAAGTTAAAGATTAAAGTCTTCATTATTATAGTTTTACCCTTCTTTAACTCTTTCTAACATAAAACTTAACGATGAAGATCAACTAGATTTTGTCGAAACACTTCAATTGTTTGATCCTTGTTATTCATACCTCAACATATTCATCTCTGCTATTAGTTGGTGCTCGCACTTTTGCTCCATTCCTAAAATAGCCTTCATAAGTAGTAGTTTTTTATATTCAATTTCACATCTCAAATAATCATAACAAACTTTTATGTATGATGGATAATAATTGAAATCAACTATTATTTCATCATCCTTAAGTGGTGAAAAAAATGATAAATTTTTCAAAGTATTTTTATTGCTAATAAGACATAAGCGATAACTTTATTAGGGTTTTTGAAGTATCTTCATAGTTGATAAGACGTAGGTGATAAGTTCTTAGTTTTAAAGTGTTTCTATAGTCGATAAGGTGTAGGCGATAACTTCATTAATTTTTTAGGTGTTTCCTTAGCCAATAGGGCGTAGGCGATAACTTCTTTAATTTTGAGCAGCATCACCAATAGTTTGTAAGGTTGGGTGTAACTTGAAGATGTGTCGCCAACTGCTTTTGGGGTTAGCTAGCTTAAAAGGCACATCATCAACTGTTTGTGAGGTTGACTAGCTTGAAAAGTCATGTCATCAACTACTTGTGAGATTGACTAGCTTGAAGACCGTGTCACCAGATACTTTTAGGGCTAGCTAGCTTGAAGTGTGACCAACAACCTTGAGCGTATTATTGTTTGACTTCATTAATTTGGTAGCATCATCAATGACTTAGAGATCGGGTATAGCTTTGAAGTGTGACAGTTAACTTCTTTGGATTGATAGCATCAACAATGACTTATGGGGCTAGATATAGTTTTAAAGATGCATCGTCAATATCTTCTAGAGTTGACTAGCTTCAAAGTGTGGTCAATGACTTTGAACATATTGACAATTAACTTTTTTAGTTTGATAACATTACCAACAGCTTATGGAGTTAGATGTAGCTTGAAAGTATTGCTAAATGCTTTGTAGTACATCCAGTGAGACTTAATTTGACCTTATTTAGTTCTTATTTGAACTAATTCTAATTGAAATCAGGGTGGTAATATCACCCTTTTTTCATGACTTTGGAGTATTTTCAAAGATTCAACGCACCCAATGGAACTTGATTTGATCCTATTTTGTTCAAGTTTGAGTTTGATTTTATTTAGCTTGAGTCAAGTTTGATCTTATGTTGGACCTTTATCGAGTCCTGGTTTACTGGACTTTGACTCAAATTCAAGTCAATTTAGTTTGACTTTATTTTAACTCAGGCTCAGCTTGACTTAGTCTCGGATTGACTTTGAGTTTGTCTTTTAGTTTAGACTTGACTTGGATTTGATTTGAGCTTAGTTCATTCTTGATTGGATTTGATTTGAACTCAGTTTGACTTTAAATTGACTCAACTTGAACTTAATTAGGATTGAGTCTAAATTTATATTAATTTAATTTTGGTTTTACTCCATCTATTTGACCAATTTAAGTTCATTTAAGCTAGCTTGGCCTTTATCTATTTATTTTGACTAAGTTCAATTTCAATATGCTTAATCTATTTCACATTAACTAATTTAATTTGAGAGTCCTTAGCTATTCATGATGATTTTAGATAGACATATAGTCTACATTCAAATGTGCAAACCCAAAGGTTAACTTAGATTTGAGCTTAAAAATTGACTAAGTGTGAGTCCGAAGGTTGACTGAGTGCGAACCTAAAGGTTAATCAAGATGCAAGGTCGAAAGCTAATTGAGTGCAGCCCAAAGGCTAGTTGAGACGTGAGCCCAAAGACTGACTTAGATACAAGCCTGAAGGCTAGCTAACTATAAGCCCAAGAGCTAGCTTAGATGCAAACCTGAAAGTTGGCTAAGTGTGAGCTTGAAGACTAGCTGAATGAGATTTTGAAGGCTGACTAAGTGTGAGCTCAAAGGCTGATTTAGATATAAGCTCGAAAGCTAGCAAAGTATGAACCTGAAGGTTGGATAAGTAAGAGTTGGAAGGCTAGTTGAGTGCGACCTTGAATGCTGGATGAGTGCGAGGTCGAAGACTGGCTGAGTTGCGAGCTTAAAGGCCGGCTAAGTGCGAGTTCAAACTCTAGCTTGGATGTGAGCCCGAAAATTGGTTTAGATGCAAACCCGAAAATTGCTAAGTATAAGTCCGAAGGCTAGTCAAGTGTTGCCCCGAAGACTGGCTAAATGCAGACCTGAAGATTGGCTAAATGTGAGACTAATCATTGACTTGAGTGCGAGGCTAGATGCTAGCTACGTGGGAGCCCGAAGACTGATTTGAATGTGAGCCTGAAGTTGTCTTAAATGCGAGTTTGAAGGTTGGCTAAGTGTGAACACAAAGGCTGCTCGAGTGTGAGTCCGAAAGTTAGCTGAGTGCGAGCCTGAAGACTGACTTGGATGTAAATTCAAAGACTGACTTGGTGCAGGTCCGAAGGCTGGCTTATGGTGATGTGGATCCACCATCTTTGAGGGACCATATGTGACCGTAGAAGGGTCATGGATTCATTGTCTTTATAGCTGAGGACCGCGGGTGGCAGCAGTGTCACTAAGAGTTCACTATCACACCAAAGATCGTGATAGCCACAAAGTCAAAAGTTCTTTTTCGAATTTTCTTCCTTTTTTAAAAAAGATCACTACTACTTTTGTTTTATTTTTATTTCTTCTCTCCTTCTATCCTTTTAAGCCCAAAGCCCTCTTTTATTTTGACTGCATTTTTTTTTTGCTCACAAATTTTTTTTCTCTTTTTTCTCTTTCTAGCCATTGAATAACACTCTCACCCACGTGTGCTATCTTTGGCCTTTATTTTTGATATATTTTTTTCCTTTTGTAGCATACGGCTTAGCAACAACTCTCGAAAAGATATTTTTTTTCTTTTTTCGTGTGTCTGGCTTCTTCAATTCACCCAGCCATCCTCAACCAAAACCTAGATCAAACTTCTCTGCTTCTTTGTCTTCTTTAGATTCGAGGCTGGCCAGATTTGGCTCTCAGAAGTCATGTGAGATGCAGGAGATGACCAACGGGGAACCTCGATCGGGATGTGGCAATGATGTTGACATCTTTAAGCACTTCGGGAAGGCAATTCAGTAGCAGGAGGCACTAGAGGCGTCGGAATGACTGAAGTTTATGGTCGTGGTGAGCAGCAGCAAGGGGAAGGTGCAGGTCGGGGCTCCAGTCGATGGTGCTAGGAGTGCAGCTTGTGAGGTGAAGACAGGGATTGGTGGAGCTCTAGCAAGGCTACGGTGGCGATGTAGAGCATAGGCGGCTGCGCTCAAGCGATTGCGGAGGCAAAGGTTGGGCAGAGCTAGCGAAGGTGGAAGCCGACAAGCTGTGAGGATGACAGGCAGGAGGGTGTGGACAGGGCCTGTGTGTGGGAATTTTGGCAGTGGTCCTCGGCGGTGAAGGAGGCAGCACGAGGACGATGAACTCAACACCAGAGATATTTGGAGCTAGATCTGGCCTTGACTTGTGGCAGCAGATGGCTGGAAGAGGTGCCAGAGGGCGGTGGTGATGCTCGCGGGCCATGACGGAGTTGAGTGTTTGGTCCTTGATCCATCTAATCTTGTTATTGCTGAGGAGCAAGGGGACAGCAGAGATGGGGCCGGCTTTCCTACACGAAACGAAGGAGAAGTAGGGACGAGATGCAAAGAAGTGTAGCAAAATAAAACAAGATGTGTTTTAACACTTCACTTGTTTTGATTCTCCTATTTACTCTTCTTGTTCCATGGCTCATATCTTACTAATTTTTATCTCCACAATCTGATCCCTTCCCAAGTTTTTGATCTTTTATCTTGTTTTCTGATTTGCAGGTTTTGCAAATTTTTATAGGCTCGTGAAGATTAAACCAGTCTTCATTCAAATGTGGATAAAATTTGTGATGATACATTATTTTGAATTAGTTATAGATATGGATAAGATTTATTTGAATGTGAATTCTATCTCAGTTTGGATGAGAATAAGATCCTCAATTTAGATATTTAAATTATAGATAAAAATTTTATTCAAATTTTATATTATAGATAAAATTGTACTTTTTTGCAAAATCGTGAAATTTGAGGGCGCTATTTGTATTTTTTTACAAAATTAGACTAAATTATAATTTTATAAAGTTAACAAAATTTTTCTATAAAAAAGGCTTATTTATAAAGTTTTATAATTTTCAGGGTCCTTGTTGAATAAAACTTGGAGTTATTCATAAATAAAAATTGTTAAAAGATTTTTTACGAAAAGTCAAAATTTCAAGGGCTTATTTATAAATAAAAATTTTTGGAAGGATTTATTTGCAAATCCTAAATTTCATAGGAACCAAATCATAATTATCAATATTTTAAGGGGTTTATTTGTAAACACTGAATTTTGTGTGACTAATTTATAATTTTAGGATTGTATTAGACCATTCCGTAAAATTCTCATTTTAGGAACTTATTTATAAGAAAAATTTGGTTAAGAACCCATTTATGAAGTTTCATTCAATTTTGTGGTTTATTTGCAAAATTCTTGTATTTTGTCATTTTGACCCAAATTTTAGATAAATTTTAGTCCTACTTTTATTCAAAAATCTAACCCAATTAGCCTATTTGGATTAGAACTAGTTAGAGCTCGAATTTCCCAATGATTTGAGCTTAATTTTTGATTAAACTTAGATATAATTTAAGTTTGACCACAACCCATATTTTAGCCATAATTTAGTGGCATATAAATCTCAATTTTAATTAATTTTAATTATGGTAAAAATTACTTCAAACATTGTGTAAGAAAAAAGAGGGCCACTTAAGTTCTTGTCTCGATTTCTACACTGTCACTTTTGTGGCCATCAGTGACTTTGGTACGTTGATAGAACTTCATCAATACTATTATGGTCACCTACAGCCCCTCGAAGATGGTGAATTGTCAACACTGCTATAATCACCTGTAGCTCCTTGAAGACGGCAAACCATTAACACTATTGTAGTTACTCGCGGCCTTTTAAAGATGGTGAACCCTCAACACTGCTGCAGCCACCTGTGGCCCTTCCCTTAAAGACGATGAATCCTCATCACACCAAGCTACCCTTCAGGCTCACATTCAGTCAACCTTTGGGCTCATATCCAACTAGGCTTTGGACTCACACATTAACTAACCTGTGGCCTCACATCTCAGCCAACATTTGGGCTTGCATCCAAGCTAGCTTCCAAGTTCGTACCATCAGACTCACACTTAATTAGCTTTCTAGCTTGCATCCATCCAGCCTTGAGGCTCATATTTAGCCAGTCTTTGGGCTCGTAAGTTTGCCAGCCTTCAAGCTTTCATCCAAGCTAGCCTTCGGGCTCACAGTTATCCAGCCTTTGGACTCGCATCTAAGCTAGCCTTTGGATTTGTACTTAGCTAGCCTTCGGGCTCACATCCAAGTGAGTCTTTAGGCTTACATCTCAGCTAGCTCTCGGGGTCGCACTTAGCAATCCTTGGCCTTACATCTAACCAGCTTTCGGGCTCACATTCAGTAAGCTTTTGGACTCATATTCAGTCAGCCTTTGGACTTGCACCTCAGCCAGCATTTAGGCTCACACCTTATCTAGCCTTTTGGCTAGCACTTAGCTAGCATTCTGGCTCACACCTTAGCTAGCCTTTAGGATTGCACTAAGTTAGCCTTCAGACTCACTCCAACCTAACCTTCGAGCTCGCACTTAGCCAACCTTTGAGCTCACATCCAAGCTATCCTTTGAGCTCGCACCTCAAATAGCCTTCAAGCTCATACTTGACTAGCCTTTAGGCTCACATCTTAGCCAACCTTCGGGCTCACATTCATCCAGCCTTCAGACTTACATCCAAGCTAGTTTTTGGACTTGCATCCAAGCTAGCTTTCGGACTCACACCTTAGATAGCCTTCAGGCTCTCACTTAGCTAGCTTTCGGGCTCACACTTAGCTAACCTTTGGATTTACCTCAGCCAGTCTTTGGGCTCACATCCAAGCTAATCTTTAGGCTCACACTTGGTTAGCCTTTGGGCTCACATCCAAGCTAGCCTTTGAGCTCGCACCTCAACCCACCTTAGGGCTCACGCCTAACTAGCCTTCAAGCTCACATCCAAGCTAGCCTTCAGGCTAGCACCTTAGCCAGTCTTGGGCTTGCACTTACCTAGCCTTTCAAGTTTGCATCTAGTCAGTCTTCGAGTTTACATCTAGCTAGCCTTCGGGCTTGTATCTAAGCCAGCCTTCGGGCTTACATCCAAGCTAGCTTTTGGGTTCGCACTTAGCCAAACTTTGGGCTTGCATCCAAGCTAGCATTTGGACAAGCACTTAGCCAACCTTTAGGCTCGCACCTCAGCTAGCCTTCAGGTTCGTATCCAAGCTAGCTTTCGAGCTCACACTTAGCCAGTCTTCAGGCTTGCACTCAGTCAGCATTTGAGTTTGCATCTAGGCAAGTCTTTGGACTTGCACCCAATTAGCCCTCAGGCTTATATATCTAAGCCAGTTTTCAAGCTCGCGAGCTGAGCATCCTTCAGGTTTGCGCATTTAAAGTTAGGCCATGAGTCTATCTAAAATTATCATAAATAGCTAAGGACCTCCAAATTGAATTGATTAATGTGAAGTAATCCAATAACAATAAATGGACAAAGGCCAAGTTGACTCAAATAGACCTAAATTGATTAAACAAATGGACTAAAATCCAAATTGAGTTGGACTCAAAGTTCAGGTTTGGTTAATCCAAATCAAATTAGTTTAGACCCAACCTTAATTAGGTTCAAGTTGAGTTAATTCGAAATTAAGTTAAACCTAGATTGAACTAAGCTTAAAGTCAAACCAAAACCAAGCTAAGTTGAGACTAAACCAAAACCAAATTGAACTAAATTGACTTGAACCTAAGCCAAAGTCGAGCAGACCCGAACTCAATAAAGGTCCAACACAAGGTAAAACTAGATTCGAGCTAAATGAAATCAAACTTGAACCAAAATTAAACTTTGAATATTAGACTAAATCAAATCAAATTTGAATCAAAATTAGTATTTCTCCAACTAGAGTTAATGATCAGTATTTGATAAACGATCTTCTGAAGATCGATGCTAAGCTTGGTGGATTGAATTCATTACTAAACATTCAGTGACTTTGATATCTCACATAGTTCCCCTAGGAGGACTTACTTAGTCTTATCTCAGTATACTATCACCAAGAAAGACCCCTCAAAGAATTAAGTATCAGATGACATTTGTAGATGTCTAAACCTTGAAAATTGAGATTAAGAGGCATTTGAGATTAAACCTAAAGTCAAATAAGCAACTAGCTAATAGAAACATGGTGAAAGTAGTGAAGTCGTCAGAAAAATAAGTTTCTTAAGAAAATATTGTACTTGGAAAAAGGTGTAAGGGCAGGTCTATCAGTGACATACCATATCCTGAGACAAAATCATCCTTAAACTTCAATAAATAAAATCAAGTAAGGGGCCTTAATCAAAGATGGATATCACCTATCAAGTAAGTCCAAACATTTGCTACTTTCAACATCACAATTGAAAATAAGAAAGAAAACATCACTCCATAAGGTTATTTCTCTCAAAGCTTATACACCAATTTGGTATTCTAGCAAATGAGCTATCAGCTTTAATTACCACAATTCAACCACCATCAACCTAAGAATCTATTTGTTGATTCAACCAATCACTACAGAATATCCTACTCTAATATGCCAATGAAGAATTCTAAAGGACTGGGGTACATCGCTCCTAGTATCCATACATACCTCATAGTTACCATTAGACTTATGACGAGGCTAATCAAACATTATCAATGCCTTCTGATACATAAATTATATGCATCGAGAAAATTATGGTTCTCCAGACAACACAAAAAGATGAAGCCCTCAATGAAACTTTATCAAAAGCTGAAGAAAGGGGGCATGATGTAGCCAAAATGCCTTCCAGGCAAAAAGAGGAACCTTTTCCAATTCCCACTCAATATGACCAATCACTTGGTAAAGACATGATCCTCAAACCGAAAGAAGCTCCACCAAAACTCAAAGATGGGGGCAAGCCAAAATCGATGAACTGATGGAAATCAACCTTTGTTCAGGAGAAAAACCTATGCCACTGATCAACATTTGATTCTTAAAGAGGTATTATGCCTAAGCCTCTAGGGGAAACAATAACGAAGACTGTCTATGTTTTGTCTATGATGAAATGTTCAGCTTCCTCAAAAAGGAACATCTGATCAAACATACACTCTATATTTCTCGAGGCAAAATATGGGCACACAACCCAGTCTAGTTTGTGTGACGATTGAGTTTCTGACCTAATCAAGTCCATTTTGTGGCAACCCAAGACCACTCATTATGGCAAATCAAGTCAGCGCCTTATGGCAAATCAAGTCCACTCATAGTGGCAACTGAAATTCACTTCTTGTGGCAATCACGATCACTCATTGTGGCAACTCAAGTTCACTTATTGTGGTAAATCAATGCTACTAATTGTGACAAATGAAGTCCACTTATTATGGCAACTCAAGTCCAGTCATTATGTCAACTTAAGTCCACTCATTGTGGCATCTCAAGTCCACTTATTATGGTAAATTAAGCCCACGTATTGTGGTAACTCAAGTCCACTTATTGTAGTAAATCAAGTTCACTTATTGTGGCAAATCAAGATCACTTATTATGGCCAATCAATCCCACTTATTATGACATCTCAAGTTCACTTATTATAGCAAATTAAGCCCACTTATTGTGGTAACTCAAATCCACTCATTATGGCCAAATCAAGTCCACTTGTTGTGGCAACTTAAATCCAATTATTGTGGCATCTCAAGTCCACTTATTATGGAAAATCAAGCTCACTTATTGTAGAAAATAAAGCCCACTTATTGTGGTAACCCAAGACCACTCATCGTGGCAATTCAAATCCACTCATTGTAGCATCTCATGCCCACTTGTTATCGCAAATCAAGCCCACTTATTGTGGCAAACCAAATCCACTTCTAATGAAAAAATAAATAAATATTTTCATGGCAAATCATGTCCATAACTTATAGTAAACCAAGTCCACTCTTGTAGTAATTCAAGTCTATTTCACATGGCAATCAAGCCCGTATTTGAATGACAAATCAAGTCCACTCTTGTGGCAATTCAAGTCCATTTTATATAGTGATCAAACTTGTATTTAAATGTCAAATCAAATCCACTCTTATATGATAATTCAAGTCCATTATGTGTCGCCATCAAGTCTACATTTACATGATAATCTGAGTCCACTTCTTGTGACAAATCAAGTCCACTTCTCATGAAAAATTAAGTCCACATCTTTTTGAAACTTAAGTTCACTTCTTGTGGTAAATCAATTTCACTCCTTGTGGCAACTCAAGTCCACTCATTGTGGTAGCGCAAACCCACTCATTGTGGCAACTCAAGACCACTTATTGAGGCAACTTAAGTCCATTCATTGTGGTAGCTCAAGATCACCCATTGTGGCAAGTTAAATCCACTCATTGTGGTGGCTCAAGACCACTCATTGAGGCAACTCAGGTCCACTTATTGTGGTAACTCAAGTCCACTCTTTGTGGCAACTCAAGACCACTCATTGTGGCAAATCAAGACTACTAGTTATGGTAAATCAAGATCACTCATTGTGCTGAATCAAGTCCATCCATTATGACAAATGAAGTTCACTCTCTTGTGGAAAACTAAGTCTATTTTTCATGATGATCAAGTCTGCATCTACATGGCTAATCAAGTCTATTTCAAGTGGCAAATTAATTCCATTTTGTGTGATAATTAAGTTTGCATTTACATAGCAAATTAAGTCCATCCTCAATTGGCAGATCTAGTTCATTTTTGTGAGGTGATCGAACCACCATTTACATGATGAACCAAGTCTACATCCATGTGGCAAATTCAATCCACTCTAGCATGGTGACCAATTCTACTTTTAAGTGGTAAAATAAATTTACTTTTTCATGGTGATTCAAGTCCATCTTGCATGATGCTCAAGCCCGCATTAACATGGCAAACAAAAGTCTATCATGCATGGTGATCAAACCCACATCTACCTAGCAGATCCAGTCCATTTTTTTGCATAATCAAGCTTGCATTTACATTGTGAACCAAGTCCATATTCATGTGAAAAATTCAATCCACTCCAACATTGCGACCAAGTTTGCTTTTATGTGGTAAATCAAATCCACTTTTGCATGGTGATTCAAGTCCATCTTGCATGTTGATCAAGACTGCATTAAAATGGCAAACAAAAGTTCATCATGCATGGTGATCAAACTCGCATCTATATGGTAGATCCAGTCCATTTTTGTGACGTGATCAAGCCTGCATCTACATGGAAAACCAAGCCCACATCCATGTGGCAAATCCCAATCCACTTTCATATGGTGACCAAGCCTACTTTTACATAGAGAATTAAAGTTCACTCCTCATGACAAATCAAGTCCACTCAATGGGGCAAATCAAGGTTACTTATTGTGATAACTCAAGTCCACACATTGTAGCAACTAAGGTCCACTCATGGTGACAAATCAAGCTCACTCAATGTGTCAACTCAAGTCCACTCTCACATGGCAAATCCAATCCACTTTTGCATAGTAAACAAGCACACATTTTATATATGTGGGATTAATTTTGGCAACCCAGGAGTAGTTGAGACCCCACGAAGTGATCTCAAATTACAAATTAAAGTTTATTTTAATTTTAGTATGATATTAGGTATTATGGGAACATTAACTTCCAACAAGTGCAAGCCGTTGTTGTTAATTACTCTGACAATTATTGAAAATCTCCTAAAGCAAAAAACCTAGCTAATGAAATAGAGACATAAAAGAAAAGAAGAAAGCATTCGATTGATTTCAAGAAATGGTACATTTTTTAAGCAAGGGTATAGCCTCACTTCACAATAAATTTCAACATGAAATTATAAAAAACATGAAACAGGTAAAGGATAAGAAAGAGTGAAAAAGAAGCTTTAATGTATGTTACTGGCCCACTCCCCTGTGCTGGACCATGTGGTATCTAATTCGGATGGGTCTTGACTTGATCCTCACCAGATATTGATGGCGTAGTTTGGTGGGATATGGAAGGAGATGAGAGAAGTTTGAAGTATTTTCATTAGCCAATGAGGGTAGATAATATCTTCATGAGTTTGAATTATTTCCATTAGCCAATAAGGCATTGGTGATAACTTTATTTAGTTTAAAATATTTTCATTAGCTAATAAGGCATTGGTGATAACTTAGTAGTTTGAAGTATTTTTATTAACCAATAAGGCGTTGGTGATAACTTCACTTGATTTAAAGTGTTTTCATTGGCCAATGAGGTGTCGGTGATAACTTTATTTAATTTGAAGTGATTCCATTATCTAATGAGGTGTTAGTAATAACTTTATTTGATTTGAAATGCTTCCCTTAGCTAGTGAGATGTAAGCAATAATTTCATGATTTTGAAGTGTTTACATAGTCAATGAGGCATAAATGATAACTTCTTTGAGTTTAAAGTATTTTGATAGCCAATGAGGCATAAGTAATGAGTTCATGAGTCTAAAGTGCTTCCATAGCCAATGAGGCATAAGGAATAACTTTATGATCTTGAAGTATTTCTATAGCGAATGAGGTGTAAGTGATACCTTCATGATTTTAAAGTATTTCTGTAGCCAATGAGGTGTAAGTAATAACATCATGAGCCTAAATAACCAATGAGGCATAAACGATAACTTCATGATTTTGAGGTATTTCCATAGCTAATAAAGTGTAAGCAATAACTTCTTTGGTTTAAAGTATTTTCATAGTCAATGAGATGTAAGTGATAACTTTATTAATTTTGAAGTGTTTCTATAGTCAATGAGGTGTAATCAATAACTTCATTGATTTGAAGTGTTTCTATAGCCAATGAGGCATAAACAATAACTTCATTTGATTTGAAGTATTTTTATAGGCATTGAGGCATAAGCAATAACTTCATTTTATTTGAAGTATTTTATAGCCAATAAGGTATAATCAATATCTTCATTTGGTTTGAAGTACTTCTATAGCTAACAAGGTGTAAGCAATAACTTCATTTGGTTTGAAGTGTTTCTATAGCCAATGAAGCATAAACTACAACTTTATGTATTTGAAGTGTTTCTATAGATAATGAGGTATAAGTGTTAACTTCATTGATTTGATAATGAACTACTGTCGGGAACTATAGACCATAATAGATTATTATATGTCATAGGGAATAGTAATAGGATCAAGATAAATCACATCCTAATCGATCTAGATCCCTCAGTCAATTTGATGACTCTCCAAACTCTAAGAGCTCTAATTTTGGATGTGTGCCACCTATCATCCATGATTAAACCATCTTAAGGGTTTAATTAGAATAGCCAAAGAGCCTTAGGAGCCACAATGGCTTTGAAAGTGGGCGAGTTGATGACAGACACCAAGTTGTATATGATCGACACTGACACATCATACAAATCATTACTAGAGAGGCTATGGCTACATAAAAATAGAGTGGTGCCATCAATCGTAAATCAATGCCTCAAGTACTTCAAGGATGGAGAAGGACACTGAATTAATGGAGATATACATCCTTTCGATATTCATGAGGTACATTATGATGATGTAAAATATTATCAGAGATCAAGTAAAGCAAAAGATTACTAGTATGATCTTCGCTATTCCACACCTAGAAAGTGACTTTGACTTAGAATCTTTAGATGAGGAAGCCCTACAAGTCTACCTAGGTAGTTACACTTCTAATGAAAATGACAATAAAAATCGAATAGAAAATACTCTCCTTGTTACTAGAATTCCAGAATGCTTATTTAAGCCATTAGATAAGCTAAATATCAATGTCATGGAAGAATTAACAACCTTTTACATTCCTCCATGGCACAAAGGAGAAAATAAAATACTATTTTCTAAGGTAATCTCTTGTGCCCCAAGCATACATGAAATTTTGGGAACTGAGGATCTAGCATATGGTGGTGACTATCATCTAGTAGTCATGTCTAAATATTTTTCAAATTAGCTTCATTAAATAATCAAGAAATCTAGTTGTAGACATCCACAAACAAAGAGAAAAAGAATCATTTCTTCAAAAATCTATGGGACCCACCTCAAGGTCGTGCTTATATTCCTAGAAGAGGAAAAAATAACACCAAAGGACTAGGGTATATCACTCCAAATACCCACACATACATCATAGTCACCATTGTATCTCTTTTTAATGCTCAGGATGACCAAATAACATCCACATCTTCTGACATATGTGTTGAGGCAGCCACAAGTCTTCAGACATCACAAGAAGGTGTCATCCTTGGCAAAAATTCCATCAAAACTAGAAGAAAGGGGCATGATACGACATAAACAACCTTAAATGAACCTTCACCAAACCTCACTATACATTATGAACCACTTGGTGAAGGAATGATCTTCAAATAAAAATAAGCTCCATCAAAACTTGAAGATGGGGGGCAAGCCATAGTCGATGAACTGATGGAAATCAACCTTGGCTTAGAAGAGGACCCCAAGCCACCCTTCATCAACACTCAAATCTCAGAGGAAAGCCAAACCTAACTCAAAGAAGTAATCTAAGAGTACATTAAGTACTTTACATGAAGCTGTAAGGAGATGATTGGACTAGATCTTGAAGTTGTAGTCCATAAGTTAGCTATCAATTTTGAGCTTTCTCTTATCAAACAAGCAATATCTTGGAAGATGAAACTTGACCTAGAACAAAAAGTAACAGAAAAAACCAAGAAAATAATTGAAGCCAGCTTCATCAGAGAAGAAAAGTACTTGAATTAGGTGGTGAGCATTGTGCTAGTTAAAAAGAAGAATGGCCAAATCTGTATCTGTGTAAATTACAGGGATTTGAACAAAGCATGCCCAAAGGATGACTTCCCATTACCAATAATGGAAATCATGATTGACACACAATCAGCTTCAAAATATTCTATTTTATGAATGGCTTTATAGAGTATAGCCAAATTAAAATGTATCTCAATGATGAGAAGCATAAAGCCTTCAAAACACCAATTGGCATCTATTGCTATAGAGTGGTGCCCTTTGGGCTCGAGAATGTAGGTGCCACTTATCAAAGGACCATGACCTAAATTTTTGATGACCTTATACACCTATTAGTTAAATATTATATGGATGACTTGGTAGTTAAAACTAAGTCCAAAGACAGACATATCTAAGATCTAAGAGTGGTTTTCAACCACCTTAGAAAGTATAACCTAAAGATGAATCCTATGAAATATGCCATCAGAGTATCATTAGGAAAGTTTCTTGGATTTGTTATCAGACATCGAGGAATTAAAATTAATCCATCTAATATCAAAGCCATTTTGGATATACCACCACCCAATAACCTAAAGCAGCTGAGGTTATTCCAAGGCTAACTTGTATACATAAAGAGATTCATTTTAAACCTCTCTAAAAAATGTAAGCCTTTTTCAAATTTGATGAGAAAGGACCCTCCATTCATTTGGAATCGATACTATCAAAAAGTCTTTAAAGAGATCAAGCAATATTTCCTAAAACCACTGGTCTTGGAAACACCTCTACCTGATATACCCCTTATCCTTTATGCAGCCATAATGGAAGGGTCCCTGGGGGCACTCCTCACCCAAAATAATAAAGAACAAAAAGAAAATGTACTCCACTATTTAATTACTCTCCCATTGAAAAATATTGTCTAGCACTCATATTCGTAGTTAAAAAACTCAAACACTATTTTCTCTCTCATCAGGTTATTTTAATATCAAAGGTTAACCCCATAAAGTACTTGATGACTAGGCTTGTACTCATGGGAAGGCTAGTAAAGTAGACTTTAATCCTCATGGAATATGATTTCAAGTTTACTCCCCAAAAGGCAGTTAGAGTGCAGGCTCTCATTAATTTTCTCCTAGCTCACCCCATGCCAGATGATTCTCCACTAAGTTGCAAGCTCCCTAATGAAAAGATCCAAGAAGGAAAGCCCTACTAAAAAGCTATACTTTGATGGGGCATCATCTGTTAGACTAGGGATAAGACCAAAGCTTTCACAAATTAAAGCAGGCATTGGACTTATCTTTGTCAATTTGAATGAGGCATCTTATGCTATTTCTATTCCTTCTTAAAACCATATACAAATAATGAAGCCGAATATGGGGCCCTAATTACAGGACTAAAAATAGACCTCAATATGGGGATATTTCATCTACATGTCTTTGGTGATTCACAATTGGTCATCAATCAAGTCCAAGGAGAATATAATATTCACAAATCTAATTTCTAAAATACCATGAAAAGGCTTAAGAACTCATGGGATGAATCTTGCATATTTAAATAACAAAGGTTCCCCAATTTATCAAAGCAAAAGCTAATTTTCAGCCAAATTGGCCAAAGCACTGGCTGATTCTGATCAAGGAGAGATTCTAACCATAGTCCATAATAGAAAAGTGATAATCTTGATATTTAGAATCAAGTATGAAAATACTAAATCTAAACTGATAGAAGAGGTTGTAGATTGAAAAATACCATTCACCAACTACCTTAAAGGAGGGGAACTCCCAATAGATAAATCAGCACAAATACAACTTCAAAAGAGAGCCACACACTTCTTGTTTATTAATGACACTTTTTATAGAAGTTCTTTTGATCAATTACTTATGCACTATCTCTCAGACAAAGAAGCTAAAGAGGTCATATATAAGGCGCATTTGAGGGTTTGTGGGGCGCATTAATGTGAGATCAAATTTGACCTCCAAGGATAGTGAAAACCCCGAGGAGCGACCTCAAATCACAAATCAAAATTTGCTTTAATTTAAGTGCACTATCAGGTGTTATGGGAATATGACTTCTAATAAACATGAGCCCTTGTTGTTAATTACTCTAACGATCATTAGGAACCTCGTAAGGTAAGAAACTAAGCTAACAAAATAGAGACACAAAAAGCAAAAAAAGGAAGAAAGTATTATTTGTTTAATTTAAGGAAGATGGTACATGGCTTAAGTAAGGGCATGTCCTCAATTCATAATAGATTTCAATGTAGAAAACATAAAAGATATAAAAGAAGAGAAGGAGTGGAGAAGAAGCTCGATATGTGCTACTGCCCCACTCCCCCTATGCTAGACCATGTAACGTCTGACTCGAACCTTGGAAGAAAATGGAAGAATTTTGAAGTGTTTCCAATGGTTTTGAGCATCGACAATAATTTCATGATATGAAGTATTTCCATTAGCCTTTAGCTTTGGTGATAATTTTGTTTGGGTTAAAGTATTTTCGTTAGCTGATAAAGCATTGGCAATAACTCCATTTAGGTTGGAGTGTTTTCATTATCTAACAAAATGTTGGTAATAACTCCGTTGATTTTGAAATATATTTGTAGCCAACAAAGTGTAGGCAATAACTTCTTTGATTTTTTTGAAGTATTTCCATAATCGATAAGATGTAGGTAATAACTTCTTTATTTTTTTGAAGTATTTTCATAGCCACTAGGGTGTAGGAGATAACTTCATTGATTTTGAGCAACATCACCAACAACTTGCAAGATTGGGTATAGCTTAAAGATATGTTTCCAACTACTTTTGGGGTTAGCTAGCTTAAAAGGCACATTGTCAACTGCTTGTGAGGTTGATTAGTTTGTAGGAGCACGTCACCAACTACTTTTGGGGTTGGCTAGTTTGAAAGAAAGTGTAATCAACTACTTGTAAGATTAGCTAGCTTGAAAGGGTTTGTTGTCAACTACTTGTGAAGTTAACTAGCTTGAAGTATTGCCAACGATTTTGAGTACATTGTTGGTTGACTTCATTAATTTGGTAGTATCACCGATGACTTAGAGGGTTGGGTATAGCTTTGAAGTGTAGCAAATAGTTTTGAGTGTATTGGCAATTAACTTCTTTGGATTGATAGCATCACCAATAGCTTATGGGGTTAGATATAGTTTTGAAGTGTGGTCGACAATTTGGAGCATGTTGATGATTAATTTCTTTGATTTGGCAGTGTCACCAACAGCTAATGGGGTTGGGTATATCTTAGACGATGCGTCATCAATGGCTTCTAGGGTTGGCAAGACTAAAAGTGTAGCCAACTATTTTGAGCATGTTGGCAATTAACTTCTTTGATTTGATAGCATCACCAATGGTTTATAGAGTTGGGTATAGCTTTGAAGTGTTACTAAATACTATAGTGCACTCAACAACACTCAGTTTGACCTTATTAGTTCTATTCGAACTAATTTTGATTCAAGTCAAGATGAAAACATCACCCATTGTTCATAGCCTTGGAGTATTACCGAAGATTCAATGCTCCCAATGAGACTTAGTTTGACGCTATTTAGAACAAGTCCGAGTCTGATGTCATTTAGCTTGAATCAAGTTTGACTTTGTCTTAGACCTTTATCAAGTTTTAGTTTGTTAGACTTTGGCTCAAGTTCAAGTCAATTTTGTTCAACTTAATTTCAGTTTAGACTCAACCTAACCTAGTTCTAATTTGACTTTGAGTTTGACTTTTTAGTTTCGACTTGATTTGGATTTAATTTGAGTTTAGTTCAATCCTGATAGGATTTGATTTGAACTCAATTTGATTTTAGATTGACTCAACTTGAACTTGATTAGAGTTGAGTTTGAGTTTATGTGATTAACTCAATTTGGATTTTCTAGATCTCAATTCAATTTTGGGTTTTTGTCCATTTCTTTGACCAATTTAAGTCCATTTAAGTCATCTTCACCTTTGTCTATTTATTATGATCAAGTTCAATTTCATATCAATTAATTTAATTTGAGCGTTCTTGACAATTTATGATGATTTTAGACAAACTCATAGCTTGCCTTCAAATGCACAAACCTAAAGGTTGGCTTAGTTTGTGAGCTCAAAAGCTAGCTTAGTGCGAGCCCAAGGACTGATTGGATGTGAGTCTAAAGACTAGTTTAGATGTGAGCTCGAAGATTGGCTTGATGTGAGCTCAAAGGTTAGTTAAGGTGTGAGCTCAAAAGTTGGCTGAGTGTGAGCCTAAAGGCTGGCTAAATATGTGCCTGAAGGCCAGCTTGGATGCAAACCCGAAGACTGATTGAGTGTGAGCTTGAAGGCTAGTTGAGTGTGAGCCTAAAAGTTGGTTGAGATGTGAGCATGAAGGCTCACTAAGTGTGAGCTTGAAGGCTGACTTGGGTGCAAGACCAAAGGTTGACTAAGTGTGAGCCCGAAGACTGGCTTAGATGCGAGCCTGGAGGCTAGCTTGGATGAAAGCTCGAAGGCTTACTTGGATGTGAGCCTGAAGGCTGGCTTGGATGCAAGTCCCAAGGTTGGCTGAGTGTGATCCCAAAGGCTAGTTTAGATGTGAGCCCTAAGACTGGCAAGTGTAAGCTCGAAAGCTGGCTTAGATGCAAGCCCAAAGGATGATTGACTGTGTGCCCAAAGTCTAGCTCGGATGCAAGTCTAAAGGCTAGCTTGGATGTAAGCCCAAAGGATAGCTAAGTACAAGCCCAAAGGTTGGCTTAGTGTGAGCTCGAATGTTGGTTGAGATGCAAGCTCAAAGGCTGGCTGAATGCGAGCCCAAAAGCTGGCTTGGGCACAAACTTGAAGGTTGGATAGGTGATGGAAATTCACCATCTTCAAGGGGCTGTAGGTGACGGCAATGAGGTCAAGAGTCCATTGTCTTTGAGGGGCCATGGGTGGCAGCAGTGGGGTCATAGATTCATCATCTTCATCACCGATGGCTATGATATTGTCGAGAGCTTTTTTTATATTAATTTTTTGCCAAATTTTCCTATTTTTTATTTTTTTATCCTTCCTTCTTCTTCTATCTTAAGCTTAAATCCCTTCTCTTTTCCCTACTTTTGGTCAAATTTTTTTTACTTCACAAGCTTATTATTATTATTATTATTATTTGGGTGGCTTCTTGTTCAAGAAACCATGACCCTTGAAGAAACCCTAAACTCTTGCTTCCATAACCAGGCTAATAGTGGCCCAACCTCTTCCTCGGCTGGATTCAATCGGCCTTGGCTGTGGCAGGATAGGGAGGTGTCACATCCATTGTAAGTGGTAGGTGCCACCACAATGAGATCATGTAATGGACCTCATGATCTCGGAGGCAATGGAGCGTCTCCAACATATGTGTGCACGGTAGCACACATATGAGGAAATAACCAACTATGGTGGTCGGTGCTACTATGAGGAGTATCATGCGAGGGAGCACGTGATCATGCGTGGTGACGGACTGCCTCCAACATATGTGTGGGTGGAAAGCACACATAGCAGCAAGTGACAAAGTCACGACATGTTCAGATGAAGATCCAAACAGCTCAAACAGTCCTGCAGTGTAAGTAGTGGGACAGGTTGGTTAAAGTAAGCTGCAAGAGCGTGTGAACAGCCTGGACACTTGGCGCTGCGGGCTGAAAACACATGGCTGCAGGCTGGAGAATCAGAGCTGCACCTGTCAAGGGACATGTGGCCAGCAAAGAGGCAATTGAGGGCTTATGGGATAGGTGGCTGCAGCTGGAGGGAGTCAACAACTACAAGGAGAACATTGTGGAGCATGTTCTCCATAATCCCAACAGCTGGACTGCAGGGAGAACATTGTGGAGAATGTTCTCCATGATCTCCAACAGGTGGATTGCAGGGAGAACATTGTGGGAGCATGTTCTCCCTGATCTCCATGGGTGGCTCACAGCCAAATATGTGTATTATAAATAGACTAGGGGGTCTATTGAGCTGGGACACACAAAGGTAGAGAGAGACTTGTGGTGTCACTCTACATTAGAGTTGTATTCCTTTTATGTGAGCAATAAAAGGTTGGAAAGGTTACTATACTTCTCTTCTCCTCCATACTATTGTGGGTTTGTGCGAGTTTGGCAAGCTGGAGAGGGTGAACCTTGGCACCACGGGAAAAATTTCAGGGTAGAAGTTTGGCCGTGTGATAGGAGGAACCTTGCCCCTCCTTTGTCAGCTAGATCTTGCATTCTCATGGCCAGATTTGGCTGGTCTTGTTGTGGTGGGGTAGGGTACAGCTCGTCACTCCTTTTCTCTAGCCAAATCTAGCAATTTGAGGCTGGATCCAATCTATGGTGGCTTTAATCCAGTGCGATGGCTATGGTGGAGTGGGGACTACTTTGGTGAGGGCTGCAAGGGCTCACATGGGGTGTGGGTGAGCAAAGTAGGAGTGAGGCTTGCACAGCTTCTTCTGAGGTGAGCTATAGGGCGGTGCTAGATGGGTGGCTACAATGGTGATGTTGCAGCTGAGGCAAAGATGGAGAGGCTATGGGTGGCAAGACACTCTGAAGATTGGAAATGAGGGTGGGAGGGAGATGGTTTGTCATCATTGGAGAAGGGGAGCAGACATAGATGGAGTGATGACCGTCGTGGACCAAGGTGTCAATGAGAAATGTGAGCCTTGAGAAGCTGATGTTGTCACCAGTGGTGACAAGAATGATGGGTTTGAATCCATCATCGGAAGGCCCAAGATCAACCAGCTCAATGGAGGGAGAGGAGACAGCTTGGTGGTCCTATGGAAGAGAAAGAGAATGAGCAGAAGAAAAGGAAAAGAGTGAACTTAAGTTTGAAACTTCACCCCTTTAGTCTTCTTCTTATGGCCTTATCATTCCCATGTTTTGATCTCAATCTTCATGTTCTTAGGTTCCATGTATTTTTATGTGCTCATGAAGAGATAGAGTTGGGTTGGGATTAAATTTTTTTATTTGAATTTTGAATGATGGATGTGGATGTAGACAGATATGGATATGTTTATCCAACATTTGGATGATCTTGTAAAGAGCTACAGATAAGCCTATTTGTTATGGATAATAAAATTTTAAAATTTATACTTATCTCAGATACTAAAATTAAAGGGAGGTTATTTGCAAATTTGTTTTCAAAAATTTGAACTAAATTATAATTTTATAATTTTTAGAGGGTCTTTTTTTTATAGAAAAGGACTTATTTATAAAGTTTTAAAACTTCCAGAGTTTTTTGAATAAAATTTAGACTTATTCGTAAATAAAAATTCTTGAGAATTTATTTATAAAAGTCAAAATTCCAAGGGGCTATTTATAAATAAAGAATTTTGGAAGAATTTATTTATAAATAAAAAATTTTGGAGGAATTTATTTATAAATTCTAAATTTTGTGGGATTAATATGTAATTTTAGGATTTTATTGCACTTTTCTACAAAATTTTTATCCTAAAGGCCTATTTGTAAGAGAAATCCGGCCAAAGACTTATTTATGATGATTTATTTAATTTAGGGGTCTATTTTATATTTTTGTTATTTTGTCCCAAATTTTAGATAAATGTTGGGCCTAAAAATTCATTCGAATTAGCCGATTTGGATTAGGCCTAATTAGAACCCAAATTTCCCAATGATTTGTGCTTAATTTTTGACCAAACTAGAATGTGATTTAAATCCGATTGAGACCCACATTTAAGAAATAATTTACTAGCATACAAGTCTCAATTTTAATCATATTTGATTATGATAGAAATCGCCTCAAATAATCAATTAGGCTTGAAAATAATGATAAAGATCAAGTATATATGCTACTATTGGCCCATGATAGTAAGGGATTGCATTGAGTACATGAGAAAATGTCATCTATGATAAATTCTCGGGGACTTCATTCATTAATACCCAAATCCTCTACATCCAACAATATCCTCATTGCTATCAAATATATGGTACGAATATCATTGGTCTAATTGAACCATTTTCTTCCAAAGGTCACCACTTCATACTAGTAGTGACTGATTATTTCTCTCAGTGGGCTGAGGTGATCTCATTAAAAGAGGTAAAAGCATGTACCACTATTCATTTCTTTCAAGAAAACATCCTACACTGAATTGGCATCCTTCAAAGAATCATTTTTGACAATGGACCATCCTTCAAAAGTTTTGAGGTGAGACTATTCATATATCATTATAAGATAGATTGGAGATATTTATTCATTTACAATGTAAAGGCAAACAACCTCACTAAGATTCAACAAGACCCTCTCCAAGATATTAAATAAAGTCATTGTTAGAAATAAGAGAGATCGACACCAAAAGCTTTCTGAAGTGTAAACAACGACATAAGCATTGGTGTTCAGGATTGAGGTAGTCTTGCCATTGGAAGTGTAAATCCTCTCTCTAAGGATTGCCTTACAAGAAAAAATCACAAAAGAAGATAATATTTATCCTTTTCTTGATAAGCTAGACTCCTTAGATGAAACAAGACACATAGCTCAATAAACCTGAAAATTTACTGAGGACAAATGTTAGGGCCTACAACAAGATGACCTAGCACAGATATTTTCAAAAAGAAGAAATGGTCATAGTCTTCGAAAGATCCATAATTCCAAATCAAAGCAAGAAAGATAAGTTCAAGCCCAATTGGGAAGGCCCTTATATCATTGAAAGGATATTCTATGGGGGATCCTACTAGCTGATTGATGACAAAGGAGAAAAACCTATGCCACCAATCAACACCTAATTTCTCAAAAGGTATTATGTCTAGGCCTCTGGGGGCCACAACAATAATAATAAAAAGTATCTACATTTTGTTTATGACAAAACATTTTACTTTCTCAAGAGAGAATATCTGGTCAAATGTGCACTCCACATTTCTCGAGATAAAACATGGACACAAAATCTCACCAAATTTGTGTGATAATTGAGCCCATACCCCCATCAAAGTTTGCTCCTTGTGAAAAATTAAGTCCACTTCTCATGGCAAATAAAGTCCACTCCTTATGGTAAATCAAATCCACTCCTCATGGCAACTCAAGTCTACTCTTCATGGCAAACCAAGTCCACTCCCCATGGCAACTCAAGTCTACTCTTCATGGCAGCTCAAATCCACTCATTGTGGTGAATTAAGCTCGCTCATTGTGGCGATTTAAGTCCACCCCGTATGGCAAATTAAGATCACTTATTGTGACAAATCAAGTCCATTCCCTTTGCAACCCAATACCATTCTTTGTGGTAACTTAAGTCCACTCATGGTGCAATTCTAGTCCATTCCTTGTGGTAATTCAAGACCACTCATTATGGTAACTTAACTCAACTCGTTGTAGCAGCCCAAGTCCATCCATTGTGCTAAATCAAGTCCACTCTCATGTAGTAAGATGAGTTTATCGTCACGTAATAAGTTAAGTCCACAAAAAAGCCTATCTTTTGGGAATGAGATTTGGGGAACACAAAATTGCAAACAAAATTTAATACAAAAAAATTCCATAAAAGCAATAATGATATGCCTAAATAAGATGGAAGAAAGCAAATAGGAGTTCTAGATAGAGAGGATAATGATAGTCTAAAGCCTAGTGATGCTTTTCAATGGCCATGATAACCCAATAGCCACTCACTTACGCTTCTCCATCATCACCTAAGGAAGCAAGTGTCAAATTAATAAAAGGGATAGAAATTTCTCAAGATAAGAAGGAGGTGGCAGACCATCACTTGACACTAGCAATGGTGGATGGATACCCATGAGTGCAAACATCCCTCAACTGAAGCATATCTGGGAACCACATCTACAACAAAGACTTAAATTAATATACACACAATGCAAAACCTAGCAAAGTTCAAATATCTCTTACCATCTAAGTTTGAAATATCATCGGGAGGGCCCCCAAAATCTTCATCCAATTTGCCTAAAATAGAACATGATTTCAGCTAGAGAGAAGGAGAGAAGGGAAGGAAAACATGGGTTGGAGGAATAATCAATATCTAGAAACTCTATCCTCCTCTGGGCACTCATATTTAATGATGGTGAGCCCAGTCAGACTACTCTATCCAAATCCATCTTAGAAGGTTGGTGCACTAGTGTTGGTGAAGGAAGGATCGCACCTAGGCCCCATTTTCATATCAATCATGCAAAATTGAGAAATCAAAGTTCGAGATGATGTATGCAGTAAAGTCGACCCTGGTATAGTAGGAATAGGAGGGTCACGAGAAGATCGAGGTGCCTCTTGCCTTCGACTCAATTTGGGGCCCACATTACCTCGAAAATTGTCATCATTGATCTTCCAAGAGGGAGTGGGCCTCTTTTCATTTAGCCTAGGATAAGTAAACTTGTGATCCATGGTCTTCTATGTCTCCTAGACTGTCTACTGTTCGCCGCCTACCTTTCCTTGTCATGCATACTAGACTCACTCCTGAACAAAAATTTTTGATCAATGCAAAAATACCCTCCTATGCTATTAAACTATGTTATAGCATATAAATAAAGAACCTTGGCCTCTCACTCAATATGAAAAATATAATACTCTAAATTATCTTGAAGATGCATAAGATGCAACCAATAGCCCACTAGCTGACCCATATATGATGGTGGTAAAGGGGCTGGAACATTCTTAGGAAAGCTTTGATCATTCCTAAATTGCTGTGAGAATTGGTGTGGGTTATAAGACTTTGTAGCTAAATGCTCCTTTGAGTAGAGTGAAAGTACTTCATACCATAAAGAGATGATGTACTCATAAGGCTTTGAAGATAATGAAAGATGAGCTATGTCTGCTAGCATGTTAGAATATGAAAGAGTGTAAGGGGAAGCTCACCACTCAAAATTTTGAGCATCTCACACATGCATCCTGGCTTTCTTAGGAATGAAAGTAGAAGCAACCGTATTCATAATGTGAATTATCTAAGGAATAGCGACTAAGCATGAGTGACATAGCCCCTTAATTGCATTGCTAAGCTCCAACTCAGTATATGTCCTCCAAAAATAAGCATACATTTAGGCATAAAGTAAATAGATGGGAAACCGTGTTGAAGAATCACGGGTCCTCTTAAGCTGCCCGCCATCACTCTAAGTTGGAACCTTTTGTCCATGCACCATTGTGCAAACCATCACAAAAAGTCTCTAGATGAATGTATTGCCCATGACATTGCATGATGAAATGGCAAAGCCACAAATAGATGAAAGCAGTGAAGTATGCCTCGAGGCCAAACTTTGGAAGGACATCCCTCATGTCATGCATGATCAAATCAAACTTAGTCGGCTTGCTCATTTGAGATCTCTCATAAAAAAGGCCAACCCAATGATCAAAGTATACTTGCTTCTAATTTTTCAAGAAATGTGTCACTATCTAATCATAAATCCTAAGAAGGTCATGAAGGGTGTAACTAAAATTGACTCATGATGGTTAGTAGAGACACACTCATCATAAAAAACTCTCAAGAATAGGGATTTCGCCTAGCTGTTGTATGTCCCATAAAGAGACACCAATCTCACCATGTAGAGTATGAAGAGTGTTTGTACATGGTTTCACATCTTGACTGTACTATGTAAAATCTCTCAATCTCATGCATACTAATCTTTGGATGCTATGACTCTCCCTAAGATACTAAGACCCATGAGTTAGGCTAAAAATTGAGATATCACATCATCAACCCACTCTGAGTAATTAGGAAAGATTGGCATGGCTCCAGTAAGTGGGAAGGATCATCCACAAAGAGGAGAGAGGACATTTAAAATATGAAATCCCAACGGGTTCCAACATAAAGGACTCACTTGCCCCACAGCACATGACATCCCTTCTTTAGAAAAATAAGTAATAAGGTGGTAATTGTCAAACCACACTCATTTTTGATGCTCTTGGGGTTGGTATGCCAAGACCAATTCGGCATCAGTCCTTAAGGCAAGAAGAAAGTGATGTGGGGCCAAACTATTTTCCTTCCTATCCTGGACTCCTTCAATTATCAAAGTCTCCATAAAACCATCTAAAAAGGAAAGGAGAGGGAGAAGAAAGACAAATAA
Source organism: Trichopus zeylanicus subsp. travancoricus (assembly GCA_005019695.1). NCBI lineage: Eukaryota > Viridiplantae > Streptophyta > Magnoliopsida > Dioscoreales > Dioscoreaceae > Trichopus > Trichopus zeylanicus. The sequence continues at coordinate 150,711 of RXID01021986.1, read as the reverse complement.
GTGAAATAAGAGAAGGAGAATTATCACAAGTTGACAAAATAAGAGTGGAGAACTTTCACCTATCAAACACTTGTAAAAACAACAAAAGGAGGTCAAGAACTCACTATGGTTCACACCCACTCCCCTCGCCAAAGAAACTTGCGAAGTGGATGCAAAGGGAGAACTTTGTTTAGATAGCTTTTACAATCTGACCCCAACTTCATGTTAGAGTTGGACTTTGACCAATTTAAGATGATTAAGGCCAACTTGAAATAGAAAAGGCCTGGAAGATTGGGCCCAAAATCTGAACCTAGTCACAATCAGATGCTATATTACCAACCAATCATCTAGCTTTGTCCACTAGTGTGAACCCCTGCTTGTAGTTGAATGTTTGGTTTTAATTGGATTTCTAGTACTATCAAACTATACAAACACTACTCACTATCAGACGTTCGATTTCCAATCGAACATCTGGTTTTATCATGACTTGTGGGAAGATAAATAAAATTTTTCTCAAAATCTATCAAAATCAATTTGGTGTCTTCAACAAGGAAGATATAATCTCAAAGAATATCAATCTAAGATTTAAATATGAGGTTTATGGCAAGAGAAAACTCATCAAATCTCCCAATAAAATTCTAATAACTAAAATTGAAGATCCTCTCAAAGCCCTTAAAAAGAGGACCAGGGCACATGAGAAAAAGGAAATAGAGAGAGGATCTTTTGGCAAATTCTACTTGAATTGAAGAAGTTTTGAGGAAGATCTTGTCATCTAGGAGGATAGTAAGAAGGCATCAGCAAGGGATCAAAAACATGTAAGATTTCATCCTTTCTTCATCTTTTCTGTTATTATCCCCTCTTCTCTTTATCCCTTATGAGGCCTTTATTTTCTCATGTTTGTTGCTGTTGTTGCCCCCTCTTCCTCAAGTCTTGTGGTCACTCATGGACTCGTTCTCTATGAATTGCCATATATTATCAATAGCCTAAGTTTAAATGACTGGATCTAAAAGAATTAGGCATCTAAAGCCCATTATAGGCCTCTCTTTTATTTGTCAACACCACAACCATCCATCGCTTTGTACTGATGGATCTCCACTAACACCACGGCCATTTGCAGCCATCTGTGTGTCGATGGATCTCCACCAACACCATGGTCAAAGCCATCTATGTCTATTCGTATGATGGCAGATCTCCACTTGTAGCCCTCCATATGATGGACAATCTCCACCAACACCACGGCCACCTGTGACCCTTCATATGATGGTGAATCTCTGCCAATGCCATGGCCACCACAACCCTCTGTATGATAGCGGATCTCCACCAATATCGTGGCTACTTGTAATCTAGAATGTTGACAAATCTCCATCACCATCATGGTTGTTTGCGGTCTCTTTCATCACCATGATGTTATGCCAAAGAAGAATTGATGATGAGAACCTCATAGATTGACAATGAGGGAGAGAGCAGGAGCAAGAACAAAATAGAATACCAAATAATAATAATAATATATCTTAACAAGATGGTTTAGGGCCAGTCTATGGTCTCATCCAAAAGTCAAGATGGTTAAGGGCTAGCATGCAATCTTACCTAATAACTAATCAACTTAGGGCTAGCCTGTGGTCTCACCCAAAAGTTAAAATGGTTTAGAGATAGCCTGTAGTCTCATTTGACAACCAATCTACTTAGGACCAGCCTATGGTCTAGCCTAAAAGTCAAGAATGTTTAAGGCTAGTCTGCGGTCTCGTCTAAAAGTCAAAATGATTTAGGGTCATCTTGCAATCTTGTTTGATAACTAATTGACTCAGAGCCAGCCTGTGGTCTCACATGAAAGTCAATTTGAACTTATTGCTAGCTTACAAGCTTGCCATAATATCATTATGACAATCTAAGGGCTTCAAAACCAATTCGATTAAATTAAAGTAACTCAAATTGAATTTTAAATTAGACTCAAATAGAAGTTAAGTTTTGAATGTTAAATTGAATTAAATCAAACTTGACCCAAGTCAAATTTTGAACATCAAATTGAACTAAATTAAACTCGATCCAAATCAAGTTTAGAATATTAAATTGAATCAAATTAGAACTAATAAGTCATGTTCTGAACATTGATCGAATTAGACTTAAATGAAAATCAAGTTTGAATTTCAAGTCAGGTCAAACTAAATCCAAGACCTAATCAAACTTGAACAAACTCAAATGTGAACCAAAGCACAAGTCAAGTCTAACTTGGACAAATTCAAATAGAGTTAAAATAAGATCAAGCTGAATCCCACTCGGTGCGTTAAATATTTGGCAACATTCCAAGGCTATGCCCAACCCCATGAGCAGTGGGTAAGGCTATCATCCTGACCTAAACTAATACTAGCTTGCCTAGAGTTGAATAGTGTCAAACAATATCCTAATGGGTGTGCCACAAAAGCCATTGACAACACCTCAAATGAAATCGACAACAAGTTATGGTGGACTATTGATTAACATAAGCCAAAACCACTAATTATTCTTCTAAACTAAGTCAGACAAAAGGTGGGTCAAACTCACTCAGTTAGTCAGCTAAGGTGCCTTATTCCAAAACTTTGACAAAAAGAAAATCACTGCCTATGCCACATTGGCAATAAAAATATTTCAAATCAATGAGTCAACACCTACACCCCATGGGCTATGGAGACAATTTAAATTCTAAGATGTCAACATCTACATTCCATAGGCTATAGAATCCATCAAAACTAAAGAAGTTATTATCTATGCCTCATTGGCTTTGAAAATACTTGAAACCAAATGAAGTTATTGCTTATGTTTTATTGGCTATAGAAATACTTTAAATCAAATAAAGTTATTACTTATGTCACATTGGTTATAAAAATATTTTAAATCAATGAAGTTATTGCTTACACCTCATTGGCTATAGAAACACTTGAAATCAAATAAAGTTATTGCTTATGTCTCATTAGCTATAAAAAAACTTCAAATTAATGAAGTTATCACCTATGCATTATTGGCTGTAGAAATATTTCAACTCAAATGAATTTATTGCTTATACCTCATCAACTATAGAAACACTTCAAATCAATGAAGTTATAGCGTATGCCTCATTAGCTATAGAAATACTTTAAATAAATGAAGTTATCGCTTATGCCTCATTAGTTATAAAAATGCTTCAAACCAAATGAAGTTATTGCTTACACCTCATTGGCTACAAAAATACTTTAAAGTAAATGAAGTTATTGCTTACACCTCATTGGCCATAAAAATATTTCAAAATAAATAAACTTGTTGCTTACTCCTCATTGGCTATATAAACACTTCAAATTAAATAAAGTTATTGCTTATGCCTTATTAGCTATAGAAACACTTCAAATCAATGAAGTTATCACTTATGCCTCATTAGCTATGGAAACACTTCAAAATTATGAAGTTATTGCTTACGCCTCATTGACTATGGAAACACATCAAACTCAAATAAGTTATCACCTATGCCTTATTGGCTATGGAAACACTTCAAAATCTTGATGACAAGTGGCACACATCTAGAGTTAGAGCTCTTAGAATTTAAAAAGTCATTAAATTGACTGACGAACTAGGGTCAATGAGGATGCGAGTGATCTTGATCCCACACTATTTGTTGTGACATATAACAGTCTATTATAGCTTGTTGTTCCAAGCAACAGGTCATCATTTGTGAAAGTGATAGTAGGAGCTTGACGTGCATAGAAAGACTCCTTCATCTTCTCTTTAGTGAAGTATGCTTGGTAGTTGTCTGGATTCTGTAAGATATGTACTAGTGTGTCCTTGAGTTCTTGCAACATCGTTAGGGAATCAAGCACACTTAGTATAGTACAGATCTTCTTGAGGTGGATTGCTATATTGTATTCCACTTTCTTGAGTGTAGTTCAATTTGTGAAGGCTTGATGCCTTCATTTATCTAAATTTTTTTTCCTTATCCTTGAAGGTGTTCTTGTCCCTAGGCATTGGAGCTTGTCTCAAGATAACAGCTTTTCACCTCAGAGTTATACTTGGTTTATATTTCTCAGTCAAAATCTGGCATCATGATACCAGTAAGGTTCATCTTTGGAATTACTATCAAAGCTAATCATGCGATCGACAGTAGTGAATCCTTGCCCCTGGTTGATAGCTCCTTGGACGACTTTGGAGGATGTGACTGGTTGATAATCGTCCCATTCAACATTGATAATCTTTGGATGAACCCTTCTATTTTATCTACTAGCATGACCTTCTTCAAGATTTTATATTTTAGATATTTCTTCTGTGGATGTTTAGATTGGCTTGAAGCAGGGGCAAAATGAGCTTTACATTAGCCTATTTGATTCTCTCCCAAAATGCTTACTTCTTCCTTTAGTGCTTGCTAGCGTAGGGCCTCCCAAAGTGGTCATAAAGTTGTTCTAATTCAGACATAAAGTCATATTCATCATCTATGCCTTGTGTGCATAATTCTTTTAAAGTTGATAAAGTGGATCCTTCAAATAGGTTCTAGAACTAGAACCTCACCAAACCTTTGGTAAAGTGGATCCTTCAAATAGGTTCTAGAACTAGAACCTCACCAAACCTAGCAGGTTGAGCATTTATTGATAGATCACTTGATGGAGGTTGGGATAGCTACTCATCAGTATTTAGCTTAGATGTATGAGTCACTGTGTGACAAGAGACCAGATGCTTAGATAATTCTTTTTGAAAGCACCTAACTTTTTTGACCTATCTTTGGAGTAGGTGACATAAGTAATCATTTTGACCTCAAGGAGGATTGATAAGTGATTTCCTATCACCCCTGTAGGGTCTTTTGTGTGGTTTTATCTTCTCTACTAGCACCTTCTTTATCTTCTCAACTTTCTCACAAAACATGGTAGTTATGTTTGACATGCTTTCTATGTGGGCTGCCATAGGCTACATGTGTTTGTTCAACATTTGCATTTTCCCCTTGCCAAACTTCATGTTAGTTGTAGCTAGCTCTTTCAAAATATCTAATTATAGTTTAAGCATGCCATAATCTCATTCATGGACAAACCACTCTCTAAGATAATCATTTTGAGAGTAGCCCTTGAGGAGATATATGGGATCTCTCATTTCATCAGTAATATCTCCAATGAATTTATTTGCTTCTTCTTGCCTTGCACCCTAAATTTTAGAATTATTGAAATGATGAGGCATAAATTAGCTTGGTCGTAAACCTTCAACATTAAATATGGTAGAGCACATTGCCAATGGAAGTTCACTTTCTCCATCTCCTTCATCAAGATCTTATAGCAAAGCTCTGAGTTTGTTAAGAAAGAATTTCTTGAGGGTTACTTGGCTTCTTTCTCCTTGGACATACTTCTCTAAAGCATCAATGTATTCTTGGATTGCTAATTTCTTGACATCATATTCATCTGGCTGAACTAGTTTTTTTTTTCTTTCTTCTATTCTTTTTCTTCTTGATGCTTCAAGAAAGTGAGGTAGTTTTCTCTAATGAGGATTTCTTCATCACTATCCAGGCTCCTCAGGATTTCTAGTCATTTTCTTCATTAACATTTTCAGCCTCTTTGAATTATAGATGCTTCATAAGTGCCCTTGTTTGGGGTACATTGTGCTTATTCTTTGAAGAGAAACTCAGCAAGTGGTTCATGCACCTCGAACACAGTAATGTGATTGATGTGTTTGATGGGTGCTTTAAATATGACTACCTTCGAGAGAGTCAGCTTTCCCTATTAGTACTACTCATTTACCGAAGCTTTGATTTCAAAGCAGTCTTCAATAGTATGAACCGACATTCTATGGTACAGACAGTAATTTGGGTAATCCTTTTTGTTGGCTTCATTTGGCCTTTTGCATTCTGGCAGTTGAAGGCCTAATTTTAGAGCATCTTAGAAGATTTTATTCACTCTCTCTCTTATGAAAGAATATTTCTTTCTAAGCCTTTGTTGGAAATTATTGGATCATTCCATTTTCCCATCTCCTTCAAGAGTTAGTGGTTTTTGAAAAGTACCTTTGTTCATAGTAGGGTTTGGAGGTTTCTTCTATTTAGTTGCTATGAATGTCACCCTTATATTCTTGAAAGGTTCTCCGAGCTTTGCCTTGTCTTTTTTGAGTTTAAAATTTTGTGAACTAGGTAAGATTGGTGGGCCAATCCTTTCCATCTTCTTGACTTGCATAATGAGGTATTGGAAGGTGTGGATAGAAGAAGCGATCAGGTAGGGTTCTATCCAGTCTCCCCTTATGTTGCCAAGAAGTAGATTTACCACCTCAAATTGGCTCATGGGTTGTTTACACTTAATGTTGAGATTTCTCTACCGTGTGATATAGTCCAAGATCGATTCATTGTTGTGCTTTAGTATTGAGATGAGGTCTATAATGGTCATTTTGTCACTGACTCCTCTGAACCTTATTCGAAAAGCCTCTTTCATTTGTGCCCAAGCTTGTATGGACTCTGGCTATAAACTAACATACCACTTGAATGATTACTCTGTATTGAGGCTATCTTTTCCCATTAGTTGAGTTGCCTTGTTCAAAAGCTTGTTCATGGAGAGTCGCCATATCTTCTCTTTGATGTGGTAGTAAGGATTGGTTCACAAGAGTCCTTTCCTCTTGAATTTCTTCATTAAGCCTTACTCTTGTAGCCTTGTTTTGGTGTTTGGCCAATTGGAGTGCAAGCTTGTGGTCAATCCTAGAGTCATGGTGAGAAATAACCCTAACAGTATGGGTGGTCTACTTTGGTGAGTCCCCATGTTGAGTTTAGTCTTACTATTACTCTTATGATTTTGCTTGGCTATTCGCCCCTTTGCTATAAGTCTATTCCCCTTGTGATTTGCTTTTATCCTTCTCTAAATTACTTAAGAGAGCAAAAAATTTAGAGGTAGAAATTGTAATGATTGACTTTATTTGAGGGGTAGGCTTCCCAAGTTTCCTGAAAATTCCAACAGCTCTTCCCTTACTTATGATAGTCAGAATAAGTTCTTCTTCATCTATGCATGTATCTAGACTTGCTTTCAGTTGCCCCTTATCAAGAGTCAGGTGAAGATGGTCAAAGATTGAGCTTTGCTTCTATCATAGCCTCTAGATGACTAACATCTTTGCTTGTTTAAGGCATGGCTTCTAACTCATCATCTAAATGGCCCTTTTTATTAGGAATGATGATATTGGGTCTCTTTCCCCTTGATGGAAGGTGAGAAGTAGGCTTGTCTTACATAACAACAATTTTAGTTGGCATAGTAGCAGGTATGCTCTTGAACTAAATGACTTCAGAGACAGTTTTGAACTCAATTTGAACCTCAACTATGACCACTGGCTAGGATGGATGCATAGTAGATCGTACCCCAAGATGATTATATACCTCAGAGTGGAGATGCTCTTTGTTGATGTCATTTAATGCTTTTTTGTAAAGGAGAATACAATTGATCAGTCTCCAATTATAGTTCTACCTTATCAATATCTCTATTATATTAGCTAGGTTTCTATACTTGGAGGAGAAGTCAAGTCCCACCGGACATGCCAGAATTTGTGGGATTGATTTCAGTAGCTCGAGAGTAGTAGAGACCCTAGGAAATGATCTTGAATTACAAATCAAATTTTTTTTAAATTTGAGTATGCTATCAAGTGTTGTGGGAACATTGACATCCAACAAGTGCAAGTCCTTGTTGTTAATTACCCCAATGATTGTGAGGAGCCTCTTAAAGAAAAATTTAGCTAATGAAATAGAGATACAAAAAAAAGAAGAAAGCATTAGACTAATTTTAAGAAATAATACATGACTTAAACAATGATATATTTTGAGTTCATAATAAATTTCAACATGGAATTATAGAAAATATAAAAGACGTAAAGGAAAGAAAGAGTGGAGAAGTTGTTGCCCTGTTTTCTTGTGCTAGACCACATGGTGCCTGACTCGAATGAGGACTTGATCCTCAACAGATATTGATGGTGTAGTCTGGTGGGACATGGAAGGAGAAGAGAGAAGTTTGAGGTGTTTCCATTAGCCAATGAGGCTAGGTGATAACTTTATGAGTTTGAAGTATATTCATTAGCTAATGAGGCATTGTTGATAACTTCATTTAGTTTGAAGTATTTTCATTAGTTGACAAGGAGTTGGTGATAACTTCACTTGATTTGAAGTATTTTCATTAGCCAATAAAATATTGGTGATAACTTCATTTGATTTGAACTATTTTTGTTAGCCAATGAGGTGTCAAGGATAACTTTATTTGATTTGAATTAATTTTATTAGCTAATAAGGCATAAGTGATAACTTTATTTGATTTGAAGTATTTCTATTAGCCAATGAGGCATAAGTGATAATTTCATAATTTTGAAGTGTTTCCATAGCCAATGAGGCATAAGCGATAACTACAACATTTTGAAGTATTTCCAATGTGAATGAGGCATAAGTGATACTTTCTTTGAGTTTGAAGTGTTTTCATAGTGAATGAGGTATAAGCAATAACCTCATGAGTCTGAAGTATTTCTATAGTAAATGAGACATAAGTGATAACTTCATAATTTTAAAGTATTTCCATAGAAATTGAGGCATAAGTGATTACTTCATTGATTTGAAGTATTTTTATAATCAATGAGGCATAAACAATAACTTTATTTAATTTGAAATATTTCTATAATCAATGAGGCATAAGCAATAACTTTATTTGATTTGAAGTATTTCTATAGCTAATAAGGTGTAAGCAATAACTTAATCTAATTTGAAGTGTTTCTATAGCCAATGAGGCATAAGCAATAAATTCATTTGGTTTGAAATATTTCTATAGCAAATAAGGCATAATCGATAACTTCATTTATCTAAAGTGTTTCTATAGCCAATGAGACATAAACAATAACTGTATTGATTTAAAGTATTTCTATAGCCAATGAGGTATAAGCAACAACTTCATTTAGTTTGAAGTATTTCTATAGCCATTGAAGCATAGGTGATAACTTCATTGATTTGAAATGTTTCTATAGCCAATGAGGTACAAGCAATAACTTCATTTGATTTGAAGTATTTTTATAGCCAATGAGGTATAAGTAATAATTTTATTGATTTGAAGTATTTCTATAGCCAATGAGGCATAAGCGATAACTTCATTTGATTTGAAGTGTTTCTATAGCCAATAAGGTATAAGCAACAACTTTATTTAGTTTGAAGTATTTCTATAGCCGATGAGGCACAAGCAATAACTTTATTTGATTTGAAGTATTTTCATAGTCAATAAGGCATAAGCGATAACTTTATTTATTTGATCTGCTTCTATAGTCAATGAGGCATAATTGATAATTTTATTGATTTGAAGTGTTTCTTTAGCTGATGATGCATAAAGTAATAACTTCATTGGTTTGAAGTTTTTCCATATCGAATGAGGTGTGGGTGCTAACTTCTTTGATTTTGAAGTATTCTGTAACCCATGGGATGTAGGTGTTGATGTCTTAGAATTGAAACTACAAAATCCACCTAAGATGAGGGGTGAATTAGATTTTAGAAAAACAATAGCATCTTTTTGTGTTTGAATAAGAATATAATCAATCCAATAGCAAAAATGATTTTGAGACAATCACAATCAATTGGAAGTATAAGTAAATAAAGCAAGGTAAGAGTGCACCATGATGTAAAGTGGTTTAGAGGCCAGCCGTTTCTACTCTACTATTCTTGTCTCACTCTTAAGGACTTTAATACTTTACTAGTGCACTGCTTCATTGGTGAAGCCAACCCTATACACTTGCCCTTGCTCCCAAACAAGCCCAACTCCAAACCAAAGCTTTACTCTCTCAATAATGTCAAACAACCTTGAAGTACTTACAATCGATATTAGAAGAGAAAAGACAACTCTAATGTCTCACTACAAGATCACTCAATGTGAGAATAGTAGCTTTGAAGATTTGAAAGTTGAAGTAGAAGTATTAGAGCTCTTGGAGGTTAGAGGGCTATTGGGAACTTATTATCTCAGAGAAAGATTGCTCCAAAATGTGCAAAAATTGTGAAAGAATAAGTTTAAAGCCCTTAAATACCAATTGGTGAGAAGACTAGCATTGAGCTATGCTCTACCACATTCAGGCATCAAACTATACTTGTTTAGATGTTTGAAGCCTTCCAACTATCAAATTTTACTTGCCGTTGAAGCTGATATCACATGTTCGGGTGCTCAATTACAAGGTTCAGATGTCTGAATTAATGATTTTAGACATCCAACCAAAGCTTGGGCAATTGAACCCTAAGAATAAATTTTCTTAGAAGTTATAGCTTTCAAACTTGTGTGTTTGAACCTTGAGTTCATGCATCCGAAGCTACTAGTAATTCAGAGAGCTATTTCTGCTACGTTTAGGCATTCGAACCATAAAGTTCAAGTCTCCAAAGTTAATAGAAAAACTCCTATTTTTGCTATAACTTTATTCTTCAAACTTGACACCATCTCAATCTGACCTTAGATTAAAAAATGAGACAATGAAGGTGTTCCAAGGTAGGTTGAGTGTTATCCAATGCTCTAAGCCATGAATTCAAATAACAAATCTTCTACTCAAAAAAAAATAAAAAAGCTAAACCTATTGAGCCTTCTCTTGGACAATATTTTCCCTTCAAGATTCATCCATTGATCTACCATCATGCATTATCTTCAATGATATCTTCATATCATTCATACCTAAGGATTTTAAATGGGTTTAATCTTTGTTGTGGTTTTGACTTGATTGCTAGCTGCACATAGCTCAAGACATAGATCAAATACATAATTTGTTCATCATCAAAATTATAAAGGGTAATAGAAATTTGAAGTGTCTCCATAGCTTATGTGGTGTAGGAGTTGACTTCATTGATTTGGAATATTTTCATTAGCTGACAAGGCATCAGCGATAACTCCATATATTTTAAAATATTTCCATAGCCTATGTGGCATAGGCGGTAATTTCCTTTTTGTTGAAGTGTTAGAATATGACACCTTAGCTGACTAACTAAGAAAGTTCAAGCCCACATTTTGTCCTACTTGGTTTCAAAGAATGATCAACAATTTTGGCTTATGTTAATTGACAATCCATCATAGCTTGTTGTCGATTGGGTTTGAGGTGTCACCGATGGCTTTAGTGGCTTATCTAATGATTTTTTTTTTTACCCTATTCAGCTCTATTCAAGCTAGTGTTAGTTCACATTAGGATGATAGCCCTACCCATTTCTCATGGGGTAGGCAATGTTGGTGGAGTCGAAAGAGTGTCGAACTAGAATAATATAGTGAGTCGGATACCAAACCATCCCAAGAGCTTAAGCTCATGAGATATGAACTTTTTTCACTATATATATTGGACCCTATATATCCAATATCTGATGTGAGACTAATTTATCACACCTAAAATTATAACAATCTCCCCCTTCAGGTGTGATTTGACCATATTAATTTTAACACTTTAATCAAAACTCTTTTACTCGACCAGTTCTATTGTGTGACCCATACCAATGGGTTTTTATCTCATTCTTTTTTATTTTTTAAGAGAAACTAACATGCGACTCAATTTAGTCGCACCATCATGGTAATTTCAGTCTTAAGAGTTTGCATAGATTTGAACCTGAAGCTCTGATACCACTTGTTAGGGGAGCCGAAAGAATGTCAAACCGGAATAATATAGTGAGCCGGATAGCAAACCATCCCAAAAGCTTAAGCTCATGGGATACGGACTTTTTTCACTATATATATTGGACCCTATTTATCCAATATCCGATGTGGGACTAACTTATCACACCTAATATTATAACAAGGTAATAGCCTTGGAATGTTGTCAGAGGTTTAGCACACCCAATGGAATTCAGCTTGACCTATTTAAGCTCTATTCAAACTTATCCAAGTCAGACTTGACCTATGCTTTGGTTCACATTTATGTTTTATCAAGTTTGATCTAAGCATGGATTTAGTTTGACCTGACGTGAAATTCTAACTTGGTTTCAATTTAAGTTAAATTTAGTTTAATGTTCAAAATTTGACCTAGACTTGAGTATGATTTGATTTAATTTAATATTCAAAACTTGATTTGAGTCAAGTTCAACTAGATTCAATTTGATATTCAAAAATTAGCTTAGGTCAAGTTTGTTTTGATTTAATTCAATATTCAAAACTTGATTTTGGTTCAAGTTTGATTTGAAATTCAATTTGAGTCACTTAAATTTAATCAATTTAGTTCAAGGGTCCTTAGGCTATCATAATAACATTATAGCAAGCTCACAAGCTGACTATAAGTTCAAACTAACTTTTGGGTGAGATTGCAAATTGGTCCTAAGTTGACTGATTGTTGGACAAGACCATAGACTGATCCTAAATCATTTTGACTTTTAGACAAGATCGCATGCTGGCCTTAAGTCGATTAGTTATCGACTAAGACTACAAGCTGACCCTAAACCGTCTTTCAGATGAGACCATAACCTAGCCTTAAGTCAATTAGTTGTCAGTTGAGACTGCAGTTGGCCCTAAACCATCTTGACTTTCATAGGAGACTATAAGCTAGCCCTAAGTCAATTGGTTGTCAGGGAGACCGTAGGCTCACCCTAAACTATTTTAACTTTTGCACGAGATCATAGGCTAGCCCTAAATTGATTAGTTATTGGATAAAACCATAGGCTAGTCCTAATCCATTTTGACTTTTGAGCAAGGCTGTAGGCTGGACCTAAGTTGATTGGTTGTTGAATAAGACTATAGGCTTGCCCTAAACTATTTTGACTTTTAGACGAGACTACAAGCTGGTCCTAAACCATCTTGTTAAGACATATTATTATTATTATTATTATGTTATTCTGTTTTGTTCTTATTCTTGCTCTCCTCCTCGTTGTTAATATAAGATATTCTCATTATCGATTCTTCTCTAACAAAACACCATGGTGATGAACAAGGCCATGGATGGCCACGATGGTTATGAAGATTTGCCAGCATACAAGACCTTGGGTGGCCGTAGTATTGGTGGAGATCTACTATCATATAGAGGGCCATGAGTGGATGCAACATTAGTAGAATTTGCCATCATACAGGGGGCCATGGGTGGCTATAGTGTTGGTAGAGATCCTCTATCATACAAAGGGTTGTGGGTGACCATGGTGTTGGTAGAGATTCGCCATCATATGGATAACAATGGATGGTTGTGGCATTGGTGGAGATTCGTCAACAAATGGATGGTCATAGATGGCTACTGTGTTGGTGGAGATCCACTGGCATGAAGCCATAGATGGCCGTGGTGTTGATAAACAAAAGAGAGGCCCGTGATGGGGTTCATATGTCCAATGCTTTCAGATTCAATTGTTCAAACTCGAGCTACTAAGAATGTGTAGCAATTTGTGGAGAACAAGGCCATGGGTGGCCACAAGTCTTGAGGAAAAGGGGGCAGTAGTAGCAACAAGCATGAGAAAATAAAGACCTCATAGGGGACAAAGAGAAGAAGGTATAATAAAAGAAAAGTTGAAGAAGAGATGAAATCTTACATCTTTTTGATCCTTTGTTGACACTTTCTTTATCTACTCCTAGATAGCAATATCTTCCTTAAAATTTCTTCTTCAATTAATGTAGAATTTACCCAAGGATTGTCCTCTATTCCCCCTTTTTTCGAGTGTTGTAGTCCCCTTTTCATAGATCTTTGAGAGGATCTCTAATTTTAGTTATTGGGTTTGATTGGGAGATTTTATTTGCATTCTCTTGCCATAAACCTCATATTTGAATCTCAAATTGATATTCTTCTAGATTAAACCTTCCTTCTTAAAAAAATCAAATCAATTTTGATGGAATTTGAGAAAATTTTATTTCCATTTTTGCTGATCGTGATTGAACCAAACATCCGATAATAAGTAGTGTTCATGTGGTCGAACAGTATTGGACATCCAATTTAAATTGAGTGTTTGATTGTGAGTAGCAGTTCACATTGATGGACAAAACTAGACAATTAGTTGGTAATCAGGCGTTCAATTGTGACTCAGTTTAGATTCTAGGCCCAATTTTCCAGGCCTTTTCTATTTCAAATTAGCCTTAACCATCCTAAATAAAGCTCAAAGTTCAACTCTAACATGAAGTTGGGTTCAGGCTGCAAAAACCACCTAAACAATATGGCAATCAAGTCCACTTCTACATGGTAAATTAGGTTCACTCTTATGTGGCAAGCAAAGTCCACTTTTGTATGGCAAATTAAGTCTATTTTGCATGACAATCAAGTCCATCTTTACCTGGTACACCAAGTCCATCAAGTGGCAAATTAAGTCCACTCTCAAGTCCACCTGCATGTGGCAAGTTAAATGCATTTACAAGTGGGAGATCAAGTCCGCTCCGATGTGACAAAATTATGTCCACTTCCATGTGGCAAATTTTGTCCACTTGTATGTGGCAACTAAAGTCCATTTCCATGTAGTAAATTAAGTCCATTTCTACGTGGCAGCTCATGTCCACTATTTGGCAAACTAAGCCCACCCCTATGCAGCAAACTAAGTCTATTGTCATATGATAAACTAAGTCCACTCTCACATGGTAAATTAAGTCCGTTGCCACATGGCAAATTAATTAAGTTCATTTCTATGTGGCAGCTCAAGCTCACTTTACATGGCAAATTAAGTCTACTCCTATATGATAAATTAAGTTCACTTTCACGTGGTAAACTAAGTTCACTCTCACATGGTAAATTAAGTACATCATCATATGACAAGTCAAGTGTACTTTAGTATAGCAATTCAAATCTATATAGTCAACTCCTAGAATATTGACACGGATGCAAGTACCCAAAGTTTGTTCGCACCCTCTCCTCTAACCAAAACTCGAGAAAAGGATGCAAAGGGGGTAATTTAATTGAGGTGATTTTTGCCACAATCAAAGTATGATCATAATTGAAACCTTTATGCCATTAAGTTATATCCCAATTATGGATCTCAATTAAATCTGAATTATGGTCAAATTCAATTGAAAATCGAGTTTGATTTTGACTTGAATCATTAAGAAATTCAGACTCAAGTTAAGCTTAATCCAAGTGGGTTGAGTGAGTCAGATATTTGGACCAAAATTGAGCATAAAATTCATCCAAAATCTAGATTAAAATAAAAAATAAAAGAATTTTGTAAATAGATCACTCGATCTAATAAATTCTTACAAAAAAGGTTTTTGACCAAAGTTTTTCTTACAAATAGGTCCTCGAGATGAAATTTTATAGAAAAGTCCAATAAAATATTGAAATTACAAATTGGTCTCTATAAAATTTAGGATTTACAAATAAACCACTCAAAAATTTTATACTTGCAAATAAACCCTTGAAATCCCAATCTTTCATAAATAAGTCCCTCAAAAATTTTTATTTATAAATAAGTCCAAATTTTATTTAGAAAGGACCTCGAAGTGGGATCGAAGTTGACTACCTGGGATAGTAGAGACTCCCAAGAAATCACAAATCAAAATTTATTTTAATTTTAAGTGTACTATCAAGTATTGTGAAAATATAACTTCTAATAGGCACAAACCCCTATTATTAATTACCTCGATAATTATCAGGAACCTCCTAAAGTGAGAAACTTAGTTAATAAAAATAGAGAAAAAAAAATAAAAAAATATTAGATTAATTTTAAGAATAATACATGGCTTAAGAAAGAGCATGCCCTCACTTTATAATGAATTTCAATATGAAATTATAGAAAATATAAAAGAAATAAAGAAAGGAAAGAGTAGAGAAGAAACTTTAATGCATGCCATTGCCCTGCTCCCCCCTACACTAGATCACACAGTGTCCAACCTGAATCATGGAAGGAAATAGGAAAAGTTTGAAAGTTTGAAGTGTTTCTAATGGTTTTGAGCATCGATGATAATTTCATAATTTGAAGTATTTCCATTAGTTAATAAGACATCAGTAATAAATTCATTTGAGTTGGAGTATTTTCATTAGCCAATGAGGTGTTGGCGATAACCCCATTGACCTTAAAGTATTTTCATAGTTAATAAGACATAGGCGATAACGTCTTTGATTTTGAAATATTTCCATAGTTGACAAGGCATAGAAAATAACTTTTTTGATTTTTGAAGCATTGCCAACAACTTATAAGGTTAGGTATAGCTTTGAGAATTACATCGTCAACTACTTTTGGGGTTAACTAGCTTGAAAGCGTACATCATCAATTGGTTGACTAGCTTGAAAGGGTACATCATCAACTACTTTTAGGATTGACTAGTTTGTAGGGGTGCTCCACCAACTACTTCTAGGATTGGCTAGCTTAAAAAGTGCATCGTCAACTACTTATGGCATTGAGTAACTTATAGTGTGCATCGTCAATTGCTTGCGGAGTTGACTAGCTTGAAGTATGACCAACGACTTTGAGTATATTGCTGGTTGACTTCATTGATTTGGTAGTATCACCAATGGCTTAGGAGATTGGATATAGCTTTGAAGTGTGGTTGATTGCTTGGAGTGTATTAGCAATTAACTTCTTTGATTGATAGCATCATCAATGGCTTGTGACGTTAGATATAGCTTTGAAGTATGGCCGACAATTTTGATCATGTTGACAATTAACTTCTTTTAATTTAGTAGCATTACCAATTACTTATGGGGTTGGGATAGCTTGAAAGTTTGACCAATAGCTTAGAGTGTGTTGGCAATTAACTTCTTTGATTTGGCATCATCACCAATAACTTATGGGGTTGGGTATAGTTTTGAAGTGTGACTGACAACTTTGAGCATGTTAGCGATTAACTTCTTCTATTTTGTGGCATTAGCAACAACTTATGGCATTGGATATAGCTTAAAAGTGTAGCAACAACTTAAAGAATGTTGGCGATTAACTTTTTTTGATTTGGTAGCACCACCAATAGCTTATGGAGTTGGGTGTATCTTTGAAATATTACTCGAGGCTTTTATAGCACACCTAGCGAGACTCAGTTTTAACCTTGTTTAATTCTATTTGAACTAATTTTGGTTCAGCTCAGGATAGTAACATCACCCATTGTTCATAGCCTTGAAGTATTATCAAAGTTCAACACACCAAGTGGGACTTGGTTCGACCATATTTAGTTTAGGTCCGAGTTTGATTTCATTTAACTTGCGTCGAGTTTCACCTTATATTGGACTTTTGTCGAGTTTGGGTCTACATCTTGATGAATTTTAGTTCAAGTTCAAGTCAATTTAGCTCAACTCAGTTCAAGCTCAGCTGGCTTGGTTCTAGTTTGAGTTTGAGTTTGCCCATTTTAGTTTGAACTTGACTTGACCTAGTTAGGGTTTGATTTGAACTTAGTTGAATCTTGATTGAATTAGATTTAAAATTTAGATTTTTGGACTCCAACTTGATTAATTTAGGTCCATTTGAGTCAACTTAACCCTTGTCCATTTCTTATAATTGAGTTAAATCACATTAATCAATTTGATTTGAAGGTCCTTAACTGTTTATGATAATTTTAGGTAGACATGTAGCCCGATATAAAATGTGCAAACTCGAAGGTTATCTTAGTTCATGAGCTTGAAAGTTGGCTTAATGCGAGGGCTAATTAGGTGCGAGTCCAAAGACTGGGTGGGTGTGAGCACAAAAGCTAGCTAAATGTGAGCCTAAAAGCTGGCTAGGTGTGAGCCCGAATGCTGGTTAAGTGTAAGCCTAAAGACTGGCTAAGTGCGAGCCTGAAGGTAAGTTGAGTGTGAGCCCAAAGGTTGGCAAAGTGCAAGCCCAAAGGCTGGTAGAGTGTGAGCCCAAAGGTTGGTTGAGTATGAGTCTGAAGGTTGGCTTGGATGTGAGCCCAAAGGTTGTTCGAGTGTGAGCCCGAAGGCTGGCTTGGATGTAAGCCCAAAGGCTAGATAGGTGTGAGCCTGAAGGCTGGCTGAGTGTGAGCCTAAAGGCTGATTGAGTGCAAGCTTAAAGGCTAGCTAGGTGTGATCCCGAAGACTAGCTGAGTGTGAGCCCATAGGCTAGCTAAGTGCAAGCTCGGAGATTGGCATAGATGCAAGCCCGATAGCTAGCTAAGTGGGAGTCTAAAGGCTACTTGAGTGTGAGCCCAAAGGTTAGTTGAGTGTGAGCTAGAAGGTTAGCTGAATGTGAGCCTGAAGTTGGCTTAGATGTGAGCCCAAAGACTAACTGAGTGCAAGCCCAATGGTTGGCCAAGTGTGAGCTCGAAGGCAGGCTTGGATGTAAGCCCAAAGGCTAGTTGAGTATGAGCCTGAAGGCTAGCTGAGTGTGAGCCTAAAGGTTGGCTAGGCGTGAGCATGAAGGTTGGCTAAGTGCAAGCCCAAAGGCTGGCTGAGTGTGAGCATGAAGGCTAGATAAGTATGAGCCTGAAGGCTGGCTTGGATGTGAGCCTAAAGTTTGGTTGAGTACAAGCCCAAAGGCAACTATGTGCAAGCCCAAATTCTAGCTGAGTGTGAGCGTGAAAGTTGATAGAGTGTGTGCCCGAAGGCTGGTTGCGTGTGAGTTTGAAGGCTAGCTATGTGTGAGCCCAAAGACTAGCTTAGATACCAGCCCAAAGGCTAGCTGAGTGCAAGCCCAAAGGCTGATTGAATGTGAGCCTGAATGTTGGCTTGGATGCAAGCCTGAAGGCTGGTTGGGTGCGAGCCCAAAGGTTGGCTGAGTGTGAGCCCGAAGGTTGGCTCAGTGGGAGCCTAGAGGCTAGCTGAGTGTGAGATCGAAGGCTAGTTAAGTGTGAGCCTGAAGGCTAATTATGTGTGAGCCTGAAGGCTAACTTGGATGTAAGCCTGAAGGCTAGCTGAGTGTGAGCTGATAAGCTAGATGAGTGCAAGTCGAAAGGCTGGTTGAGTGTGAGTCCAAAGGTTGGCTGAGGATGCGAGCCTAAAGGTTGTCTTATGGTGATGGGGATCTGCCATCTTTGAGGGGTCACGGGTGGTAGTGAGCAGTATCGAGAGTCTACCATCTTCGAATGGGGCCATTGGTGATCATGGTGATGTTGAGAATCCACCATTTTTATCACCATCTTTAAGAAGCCGTGGATGACTGTAGTGATGTTGAGAGTCTACCATATTTGTCACCATTTTTGAGGAGCCGTGGGTGGCCATGATGATGTCAAGAGTCCGCTATCTTCATCGCCATCTTCAAGGAGGCCGCAGGTGGTCGCACTGAGTTTATGGATTTGCCATCTTCATTGCCGAGTCCTATGGGTGGCCATGATGTTAATAACTTATTATTATTATTTTTGCCAAATTTTTTTCTTTTTTTTACACAACAACTTTTTTTATATTTTTCTTTTTTTCTCTCTCTCTTCTTCTTCCTTAAGCCAAAAATCTTTTTCCATTATTTTGGCGAGATTTTTTTCTTTCTTTTTTGCTGCACAACTAGTTATTATATATATATATATATATATATATATACCTTCTCCTCTATGCTCCCGTGGCCTATTGAGCTCTATTGGGCCAAAGTGACTCAGTCTCCTCTCCAACCCAACCTAGTAACCAACTTCTTTACTTTTTTTATTATTTTTTTTTTATCCTTTTCTTTCATCTCCACCCTAACTTCTTCTTCTTCATCTCAAATGCAACTATGGCCCTCCCCCTTATCTTGGCTTCTTCCTTGTGACCGAGTCATGGTGGCCCAACTTCTCTCGACTCAAATCTAGATGAAAATAGCTAGATCCAACTTAGCAAGGCTGGTGGGAGAGAGGGGCGGCCATGGTGGCAGCCATGGGAGCTAGGGGGCAAGATGCATGGGAGAGAGGGGCAGCAATAATGGTGGCCATAGGAGCTAGGGGTGACATAAGGATGAGGGGAGGAGAAGGAGGAGAAGGGGGGAGGGGGGGTGGCCGTGGTGGTGGTTGCAAGCAAGATTGCATAGAGTTGTTGCCGACAGTAAAGGCTTAGATCCAAATAGCAATAGATGCTTGCAGATGCTATAACTAGAGAGGAAGATGCTAAAGTAGTTGTTTTCATTGCCCTCCATCTTCTTGAGTTGGATCTCAGGCTAGGAGTCCATTGTGACAAAGCAGATGAAGTTGATGTGGATGTCGTGGTCACAGCACTTGCAGGAGCACTCGAGGCACATGAAGATGTTGCAAGAGCTAGAGGCCCCTCCACAGGCTCGTTGGGGGGATGAACAAACTTGAGAGGAGATGATGAGTCCTGAATTGGCCAAATGTAAGTCCTCAACAATGGGGGCAGCAGGCAACGGGGACCTTGCATAAGATAGGACAAGAAAAGTAGAAGAAGCACAGATGATTAGAAAAGGAAAGAGATAAGTATTTGAACTCACTTATTCTCCTATTTGTTTGTGGTTTTTTTTATCCTTTGATGGTCATTGTATTTTGATTTCTACTTATTTTTCAAGCTAAAGATCCATTCTCATCATTGTTCTCTCCCTATTGCACGTTCTATAGTTTTTGTAAGTACTGAGAAGATTGAGTCGATCTTGATTCGAAAATTAGAATTGGTAGATGTAGATAATGATCTTTCTTTAAATTTTGAATATTTGTATGGATAGATGTAATTCAGTTTTGATCTGGACATGGATCAACTATATTTGGATGACATGTTTCATAGCATTGAAAATGTAGCATTTTGCGAAACTTCAAAAATATAAGGGGCGTTATTTGTACTTTTTTCCAAAAATTTGGACTAAACTATAATTTATACTTTTTAGGGGAACTTTTTATAAAAAGGACTTGTTTATAAAGTTTGAAATTGCTGGGATTCTTTTTAAATAAAATTTGGACTTATTTACAAATAAAAATTTTTGAATGACTTATTTGCAAAAAGTTAAAATTCTAGGATTTATTTGCAAAAAAAAAGTTTGGAGGGGTTTATTTGCAAATCTTGATTTTCATAAGGGCAAAATCATAATTATCAATCTTTTAAGGGGTTTATTTATAAATTATAAATTTTAGGGACTAATTTATAATTTTAGGATTGTATTGAACTTTTTGTAAAATTCTTATTTTAGAGACCTATTTGTAAAACAAATCTAGCCAAGGAGCCACTTATGAAGACTTATTTAATTTAGAAGTTTATTTGTAAAATTTTTCTATTTTTTCATTTTGGCCCAAGTTTTAAATGAATTTTGGGCTCAATTCAGGTTAAAAAAATTTAGCCCACTCAGTCCATTTGAATTAGGCCTAACTTAAGCCCGAATTTTTAAATAATTTAAATTCAAATTGAGCTTAATTTTTGGTCAAACTCAAACGCAATTTAGGTTTAATTGAAACTCACATTTGAGTCATAATTTAGTAACAGATAAGTCTTAATTTTAATCATATTTTAATAAAATTTGATTGTGGTAAAAATTACTTCAAAAAAGTTTTACAATTTCATAAATAAGTTTTTTTATTACAAAAAACTCCTAAAATTTATAAAATTAAAATTTGGTCTAATTTGTTAGAAAAAATTAGAAAATAACTCTATTATAAATTCAAAATCCACGGCGAATACAATTTTCAAATTTTTATCATCTATAATAAACAAACTCATCCATATCCCCAAGAGACTTGTTTAATCTCAAACAATCCATATCTATATCTATGTACACATTTAAAATTTCAAAACAAAAGAGATTGAGCTCTAACCCAACTCCATCTCTTCAAGCCCCATATGAACCTATTAATATCATAGAAACAAAGAGGAGCATTAGCAAACCATCATAGGAGAGTCGAGAGAAGATCAGAAGCTATAAAGTGATGAAAGAGGTGATGTACACTCATCTTTTCTTTGGTTTTCTTCGTTTCTTCTCTCTAGTCTTCCTTCGTAGGGGCCTTACTATTGCATCACATCTCCACTTGTCTCCTCTAGTGGGCATCCCCATCTCCTCCCATGCACATCTTCTTGCACATCTCTATCTCCTTCTGTGCCTTTGCTCCATCTCCTTCCTGTGTCGTGTGCACCACTCCACCCGAGCCACCGACGATGTCTAGCCCTCACTTGAAGATCTTCTTGTGCCGACGACCTACTCTCAGGCCTCCCCTATCCATGCCCACTAGCTTTTTCCTCTACGAGCTCTGCCCCAAACTTGTTATAATGTCTGGTGTAATGAATTTGTCCCACATTGGATATTGGATAGATAAAGTCCAATAGATATAGTGAAAAAGACCCATATCCCATGAGCTTGAGCTTTTGGGATGATTTGGTGTCTGGCTTGCTATATGGATCTGGTTTGACACTCTTATGGCTCCCCAACAAGTGGTATCAGAGCTTCAAGTTCGAAGCTGTGCAAACTCTTAAGACCAAAATTACCGTGATAATACGACTGGATTGAGTCACATGTTAGTCTCATGGCAAAGATCGGTGAAAGGGCTCGGGTGCTGGTGTGAGGCTGGAGAGAGGGCGCGTGCGCTGACACCAGAGGCTGGTGCGAGGGCGCAAGCGCAAGGCCAACAAGGGCGCGAGCATCAAAGGCCGATGCCAGGACATGAGTCGCACGGTGGAAGTGGTCGAGTAAAAGAGTTATTGATTAAGAGTGTTAAATTAATGTGGTCAAATCATATCTGAAGGGGGAGATTGTTATAATGTCAGGTGTAATGAATTAGTCTCACATTGGATATTGGATAGATAGAGTCCAATAGATATAGTGAAAAAGACCCATATCCCATGAGCTTGAGCTTTTGGGATGGTTTAGTGTCTGGCTCACTATATGGATATGGTTTGACACTCTTGCGGCTCCCTAACAAAGATTGCCTCATCACTAGTCTTGCCTCTCCACCATTCATCACTAGTCAAGGCAAATCTTGCTAGATCCAACTGGATCCAACCACCGAGTTGAAGTGGCAAGGGCCTTAGCCCTTGCTCCAATGAAAATCGAGAAGAAGGGGACTGAACTTTAGGTTGAACAAGGAGATGCATGAAAAGAAAAAAAAAAGCATATAAAGAGAAAAGAAAGCTTCCGACAAAAAAACTAAAATAAAAATTAGTGAGACCATGTGAAGGGAGAAACCTATGGCAAGAAGCATAAAAAAAAAAGTTGAGTTGGTAAAAAAAATCAGGAAATAAAGAAGGGAGGGATCATAGGAGAATCAGAGAAGATTTAGAGGAAATGGGCACTAGCTCACTCTATGCTCATGGTCACCCATGGCTCACTTGCATATCAATGAACTCCAGATCACCACAGCCACCCTCAATTCCTTGCAGATCGGCAAACTTCATCACCATCATAGCCTAACACATCGACAGAACATTGGACTATAAGTCAGCCTTCGGGCTCACTTAAGCTAGCCCTAGACCTCAGGCTCGTACCCATAGGCTAGCCTTCAAGTCTACCAAATTAGGCCAACCTTCAGGCCCACCAAATAAAGCTAGTCCTCAAGCTCATATCCATATGCCAGTCTTTAGACTTACCAAATTAAGCCAACCTTTGGCTCACACCCATAGGCTAGCCGTCGGGATGGTCAAATTAGGCCAGCCTTAGGGATTACTAAATCAAGCCAGCTTTCAAGCTCACATCCATAGACCAACTTTCAGGCTCATCAAATCAAGCATGTCCTCGAGATTGCATCCATAGGCTAGCTTTTGAGCTTGCCAAATCAAGCCAGCTCTCTGGCTTGCACCCACAAGCCAACCTTCGAGCCCAACAAATCAAGCCAGTCCTCGAACCCATTAAATCAAGTTAGCCCTTGGGCTCGCACCCATAGGGTAGCCTTTAGGTCTATCAAATCAAGCCAGCCTTTATGCCCATCAAATAGGCTAGTTTTTGGACTCGCCAAATCAAGCCAACTCTAGAGCTCACATTCATAGGCCCATCTTTTGGCCAACCAAATCAAGCCAGCTCTCAAGCTTGCATCCATAAACCTATCTTTGGGCCCACCAAATCAATTCAGCCCTTAGGCTTGCATGCATAGACTAGCTTTTAGACCTGCTAAATTAAGCCAACCTTCAGACTTGCATTTAGCTAGCCTTCAAGCTTGCACTCAACCAACCTTCAAACTTACACTCAGTTAGCCTTTGGTCTCACATTTAACCAGTCTTCAGGCTCACACTTAGCCAATCTTCGAGCATGCACTGAGTTAGCCATCGAGCTTGCACTAAGCTAACTTTCAAGCTCACACCTCAACTAGCTTTCGGGCTCACACTCAACTAGTTTTCAAGCTCACACTCTCAAGCCAGTCTTTGAACTCACACTTCTAAGGCCAACTCACAGGCTTGTCCAAAGTTATCATAACAATTTGAAGGCTCTTGAGTCAAATTTGCCTTAGTTACTTAAATGAACCACCAAATGGACCTAAGTTGATCAAATAGTTGGACTAAAACTCAAATTGATCTAGACCCAAATCCAAATTGAGTTGATCCAAGACAAATTGGTTCAAACCTAACCCTAATCAAGCTCAATTGGGTAAATCCAAAATCAAATTAAATTTTAACTAAACTCTAATTGGGTCAAATTAAGTTCAAATCAAATCCTAATTAGGTCGAACCAAATTCAAATCAAACCCTAATTGGGTTGAACTAAGCTCAAACCAAACTCTAATTAGGTTAAATCATGTTCAAATCAAACTCTAATTAGCTTAAATCGAACTCAAATTCAAACCAAAACTAGGTCAAACCTAAGCTCTAAACCAGGTCATACTTGAACTAGAACTAAGTTGAGCTTGAATCAAAACCAAGTTAAAACCAAATTGACTTGAACATAAGTTCATTAAGGTTCAAACCCAAACCCAATAAGAATCCAACATGGGTTCGACCTAAACCCATTAATGGGATCCAATAAGAACCTATCAATGGTTGGATCAAAGACTAGTAAAGGATCCAATAAGGGCCTATTAAAGGTCAAAACTAAGATTCATTAAGGGTCCAACAAAAACCCAATCAAGGTCAGATCCAGGACAGATTAAAGATCCAATAAAAACCTATCAAGGGTTTGCCTCTAAAATCCATTAAAAATCCATTAAGAAATTGATAAGGATCCAACACAAGGTCGAGCCTGACCCAAATCTAATTAAATCATACTTGAATCAAAATTGAGTTTTGAACATTAAACTAAATCAAATTAAACTTGATCCAAATCAAGTTTTGAATATCAAATCGAATCAAAATCAGACTTGAGTTTCAATCAAGTTCTGAAGATTAAACTAAATTAGATCAGACATAAATCGAACCAAGTCTGAATTTTAGATCAAACCAAACTAAATGAGGACTTGAACTCGCTCAGTTAGTAAGCTAGATCCTATATTCAAATGAAGCCAATTGACAATACACTTGAAGTCGTCGTCCACACTTCAAAGCTATATCAACCCAAAGGCATTGGTAATGCTTCAAATTCAATCAACAATATGCCTAAGAGGTCATCAATTATCAAATCAAACCGAACTAAGGTAAACTTGAACTTGCTTAGTCAGTCAGCAAAACATCTTATTTAATCGAAGTCAACTAATAATATGTATGAAGTTGTTGGCCATGCTTCAAACCTAGTCAATCCTAGAAGCTATTAACAATGCATCTTTCAAGCTAAGCTAACCCAAAAGCATTGACAACACTTCAAATTCAATCAACAACACGACGAAGAGGCCATCAATTATCAAATCAAACCAAACTAAGATAGGTTTGAATTCACTTAGTCAGTCAACCATAATGCCTTATTTGAATGAAGTCAACTAATAATAAGCTCATAGCCGTTGGTCACACTTCAAAGCTAGTTAATCCTAGAAGCCATTGAAGATGCACCTTTCAAGCTAGTCAACCCTAAAAGCCATTGAAGATGCACCTTTTGAGCTAAACCAACTCAAAAGCATTGGCAATGCTCTAAATTCAATTGACAACATGTCTAAGAGGTCATCAACTATCAAATTAAATTGAACTAAATGCAAGCTTGAACTCACTTAGTCAGTCAACCAAGTGTCTTATTAAAAAGAAATTAATCATTAACACTCAGAACTATTAGCAACACTTTGAGCTAAATCTGACATACCGTCAGTGGTGCTATCAAAGGAATTTAATCACCAACATGTTCAAAGTTATCGGCCGCACTTCAAGACTCCCCTACTTCTCATCCCGTTCCATGTCCCCACTAGATGATGCTATTAAGCCAAGTTATTATCATCTACTGAGGATCAAGTGAAGATCCATTTGAATCAAATTCTATTCGGTCTAACACACATGGATGGGGTAGCAACAAGCATCAAGCTCTTCTTATTCCCTTTCTTATTTCATGTTATTCATGTATTTAAATTCTTTAAATTGTAAAGTAAGGGTATGTCATTATTTAAGTCATGTAATCTTTTTCTTAAATCAATCAAATTATACTTTCTCTTCTTTATGTCTATATTTTATTAGCTAGATTTTTCACTTTAGGAAGTTCTTGATAATTACCAAGGTAATTAACAATAGGGGCTTACATCCATTGAAAGTCATGTTCCCACAATGCCCAATTACATATTCAAATAATCACAATTTTTATTTATTATTTTGATATTACTCTTCGAAGTCATTTGTTATCCTGAGTGGTCAATTTCGATTCCACACAACTATATCAATTTTGATAAATCCTAATTGGAGTTAGAATTCAATTTGAACTTGGCCTTCAATTTTATTGTAAAAATAGTGTAGTTGCCTTATATTAGAACACCATAACAATGACTCAAGATTTTCTTTGATTTCAATCTACAAAACTCAAAAAATATTAAAAAATATATATATGTAATAAATAGAAAATAAAAATATGGAGGAAGGCAGTGATGAGGAGGAACTTTGTGAGGGACAAGGTCGATGTGATTGCCAAAATTTTTATCTTCATTGCTGGACCTCAACACAACCTCCATGAAACTCCTCCACTCCTACAACTATTACTTTTTAGAATGCAGTAAACTTCTCAAAAAATCTAAAATCAAAGAAAAGCTAAAAAATCAAGGATGAGAGAGAGAGATAATAACCTAGGATGAGGAGAGAAATTAATGGCGGCAACACTTCCATGGGTTACTTGCTCTTTCTTTTTACTATTTCTTCTTCACTAGAATCTAATTTGAGAGGACAAAAACATAAAAAATAAAAAAAAACTCTTCCTATTAGGAAACCATGAATTCATGAAAAAAAGAAAGAAAAGGAAGGAATAAAAGATATCTTTCTCCCAAATAGAAAATCATGAATTCATGGATGAAATAAAAAATATTTGTCTCCCAAATAGGAAACTATTAATTCATGAATGGAATAAAAAATGTCTCTCTCCCAAATAAAAAATCATGAATTCATGGAAAAGAAAGTTTAAAAGAGATGGAATAAAAAATGACAATAATTAATTGAAATTTATGTAGCAATTTCTTAAGCAATATTTATAAAAAGGAAGAAGAAAAGGAATGAAATACAAAACCATAAGAATTAATTGAGATTTATTCAGATATTTATTTAAGCAATAAAAATTAAAAGACAAAAATATCATTTATAATATATGGTATGTTTATTAAAATACTTGTTATAATTTTTGTCTATATAGATAAAAAGGATGATAAAAATAAATTTTCTCACCTCTTTAACAGAAGTAGTTATATATTATATATATATATATATTATATATATATATATATATATATAACTATATATACATATGTATATATATATACATATGTATATATGTGTGTGTGTGTGTGTGTGTGTAATGAGCAAGTTCCTCATTAGAACCTAAAAACAAATAAAGGATTACTCTAGATTAGTACTTAAAATATCAAGGGCTATGATATATGATTATATTTAAGCCAAATATTTCTATAAGAGAGATGAGAAAATGTGTTCATTTTCTTTTTCACATGGACAATTTTACTTCTGAAAGTTTAATTATCTAGTATAATAGTCTTCTTCCAATATCTTAGTGAACAACTTTTGCATGGAGGGAGGAGATGTGGGTTGGAGGAGTTGAATCGAATAGAGACTACAACGGGGTGGTAACTAGGATGGACATGGCTTATACTGAAAGGGAGAAACTGGGTTGCTCTTAGCAGTGGCAAGGATCGGCTAGAAATAAAGAATTTTCATCTAGCCCATCTTATTTTTCATCTCCCTATTCCTTCTTCTATCATCCTATCTCTAAACCTAGTTTCTTCCTCTCGAATTCTAGCAAGCCGGCCATATGAAGCAATTACAAGTGAAGGGAACATCACCTCTCTCATTTTCTTCAATGACATCTCCAATATTGAGTAAGTCCTCCTGTCATCATCTTCTTCTACTATTTGATTCATCTTATATTTGTTATGTATAAGTTTTTGAAAATTTAAAAGAATAAGCTTTATAATCTCCTCTTTTCTAATTTTTGTGATGCATATATCAATATTTCTGACCTAACAATTAATTTCAAGGAGCTTATGAATTCAATGGTTAAGATTATTTTATTTTTTAAAATCAGATATTTGATTGTGATTTTGACCAACAAATTGTAATATTAGAAATTTTGGTAATATGTAACGAGAAGGCAAAGAAGAAAGTAATAGAAGTCGTTGCTTTTATTTAGTAGAGTATTTTTTGGAAGATAATGGTTAAAAAATCTTAGTTTTGTATGTATAAGCACTAAAGCAACTAAAAACATTGATATGAATATTATGATCCGTTATCAATGATATTTCTATCTCTAGCAATTGGTAGGAAATTGGAAATTAAATCATATGCAAATTCCATTTGGTTCTTAATTTAGTAAATTCACATTCAAAAAGATAAAAGAAAATAAAAGCTAATCAATTGAAGTAATGCCCCATCTCTTTCTAAAGAGTCAACTCAATTGTTTTGTTATGAGGAGTAGAACATCACTAACAATGGAGAGATGAACATAGTTTCCATTTCTAAAAAATAAAAAAATAGAAAATTTGATATAATAATAATTGTTCCTACTAAAGAAGAAAATAAAAGGGGGATGAAAGATGAAATGAAAGATATCAACAAAGATGTCTCTAAATTTGCATTCCTTAGTGCTTTCTCCACTTCTATGACAAGCTTGTTTGGTGCTCATATAGGCCTTAAAAGCTTTAAAAGCCTACTTTGCTTGGTTCTTGCAACATTCCTTATTCTATAGTTTTATATTGGGTTTCTACAATTGAAATTGCATGAATAATGTAATGCATCCACAACTTGAGATGCATCTATGGTTGTAAACAAGTCAAATTGGGGACTCTGCTCATCCCTAGAAAAAACTAGCTCGATGCCAGGCTTGAAAAATCAGAGTTTGAGTTGCTCGAGCTCAACTCAGTCTAATATCACAAGCTCAAACGAGGATGATGAGGGACACAGAAAATCGATGGTGAGGAGAGGGCTAATGGTGATAGGTACATGAAGAAGATGATGGCAAGGAGGGTTGGCAGGGTCAAATGGAGAAGATGACAGTAAAGAGGGCCAACAAGGACATGAAGAGACTGGGCTGAATGGATGAAAGGGCTGACAAGATCGGAGAGGATGAGTAGGGGCCAAAGAAGATGGGACAAGGTTACAGCAAATGGGCTAGGGTTGGAGAGTATGGGCCAGGTTGAAGTAAACAGACTAGGGTTGAAGCGGTGGAGCTAACGAGCAACATGCTGGAGATCATGATCATCTACACATGGAGTGGTGAAGGAGATTGGAGTTAGGAGAGAGAATCACGGTAAGGTCGATGGAGAATTTTGGAAAAACTAGTTATGAGGAGAAGGGATTAAGCTAAGATCTTTATTGACCATATGGCAACCTTTGATGGAGGGTTGTGAAATAGGTTTCAAAATACAATTAACGATTATAAAGAAGATCAAGTCCCAAAATAATACACCAAGATAATTGCTCATGAATTCAAGCAATTTCAACTAAACTCTAATCAATCATAAGTGCAATAAAATATAAAGTAAGATATGTAAAAAATACACCAGATTTATGTGATTCGGAGACCAACCTCTCCTATTCCATAGTCCTTGTCTCACTTTTGAGGACTTCAAATACTCCACTAGTGATGTTGTTTCTTAAGACAAAGCCAAGCTTTTACATCTACTTGTAAACCACAAGTGTCATTTCCTTAGGCTGAAGCCATGTCCGTCACTTCCTTTGGATGAAGCCATGCCCATACAACCCCTTCTCTTGCTGAGCAATTGACACTCCACATCAGAGCTATTGTACTCTCACACTCCTAGTACCTAGGAGTGTTTACAAGTAGAAAGGAATAAAAATAATACAAATTTAACCTCACTACAAGTTCTCTCAAATTAGAGGACAAGCACTAGAAGATTTGGCTTGAGATTGGAAGGTTTAGAGCATTCTTGGGCTAGTAGGCTGGGAGCTTTGATCTCTTCTCTAAAAGAGTATGAAACTATGAAACTTGTTAAGAGAAACCTAACTATACCTATTTATACTTTATGGGTCAAATCTAACCGTTGAAAGTAAGATCTCACCATTTGGTTCATTTCAATAATCAAAAAATTAGCCATTAGTCGAGCAGATTCTATAAACCGAATGTATAGTTCCTAACAAAGCGTCCATTTCTATTAGAGTTAGAATCCCAGATGAACATCTAGTTCCCAACTAAGTAGTCCAATTCTGCATAGGATTGAAGGTTGAAATTTTTAGTTTGCCTCAACCGGATGTCCTATTCAATCAAAAAAGATCTATCAAGAGCTTCCTACATAATTCTATATGATGAATTATCTAAACTATAAATCTCAAAATAAATCCTTGACTCGACTAAATAAAACAAAATCTAAACCTAGTTGAGCCGAGCTTGATTTCTTAAGCTTCTTCAAGTCATCTTTAAATCTTCAAGTTTTATCTGTTGATCCACTGTTATGCCTTAACTTTAATATTATTTTTATATCCATTCACACTTGAGGCTTCCAAACGGCCTTGATCTCCATTTCAAACTTTCCTCGGCTACAAGTTACACATACTCAAGATTGATCAAATACAAAGTTTGTTCATCATTAAAACTATAAAGGGTAACTATCTTCCCCTTTTTGATGACGAAAAACTTTCAAAAAGATAAAGTAAACAAACTAGTTGATAAAAAAATTTTCAAGTTAACACATGTATTAACTAGAATAATATCCATAAAAATATAGAGCATACACATGGAAATATTACTTTAACAAATAATGGCATGCTCTCCCAAACTCTAATATTTCTTCTCCTATTTAAAATAATTTAATACATGTTTTATCTCCTCCTTTTATCATCAATAAAACGTGAAACTCCCCCTTGACATGTGCATGAATTAATTAAACAAGTAAGGAATCAATAAAAAGTTCAAAAGGGATCAATACAAAATTTTAAAAAATTCAATTAAGAGAAAAAAGTTTTTTAAAATCAAAGGTTGCCAAAAGTATCAATAATCAAGGATATAAATCCAAAATCATAAGCATGAGACTCTAATACCAATTATTGGCCTATATGGCAACCTTTTAGAGGAGGTTTTGAATAGGTTTCGAAATATAATTTACGATTATAAAAAAGATCCAGCCCTAAAATAATACACCAAGAAAATTACTCATGAATTCAAGAAATTTTGATCAAACTCCAATCAATCAAAAATGCAATAAAATGTAAAGTAAGATAAGTAAAGATTGTACCAGATTTATGTTGTTTCGAGACCAACCATTCCTACTCTACAGCTCTTGCCTCACTCTTGGGGACTTTAATCACTCCACTATTGATGTCACTCCTTGAAATGAAACCAAGCCTTTATATCTACTTGCAAATCACAAGTGTCACTTTCTTAGGGTGGAGCCACACTCGTCACTTTTTTTGGGTGAAGATATGCTAGTACAACCCCTTAATTTCACTGAGCAAGTGATACGCCATACCAGAGCTATTGTACGCTCATACTCCTAACACCTAGGAGTGTCTATAAGTAAAAATGAATAATATAAATTTAAGCTCATTACAAGTTCTCTTAAGCTAGAGCATAAGGGCTAGAAGATATGGCTTGAGATTGGAAGGTTTAGAGCATTCTTGAGCTAGTAGATTTGGAGGGTTTTGATATGTTCTCTAAAAGAGTATGAAATTGTGATAACTTATTAGAAGAAGTCCATCCATGCTTATTTATACCTTATTGGGTCGACTTAGCTGTTGGGAGTAAGATCTTACTGTTTGGTTCACTCCAACAATCAAAAAACTAGCTATTAGTTAGACAGATTTCTCAAACCGAATATCTGGTTCCCAACCAAGTGTTCGTTTCTATCAGAGCTAAAATCCCAGTCGGACATTTGGTTTCCAACTGGGCATCTGGTTCTGCATAGGACTGAAGGTTGAAATCTTCAATCTAACTTAACCAATCTTCCGATTCAAAAGTGGATGTCCGATTTAGTCATAAAAGATTTGTTAATAGCTTTCTACAGAACTCTATATGACGAATGATCTAAACTATAAATCTCAAAATAAATACTTAACTCAACTAAATAAATGAAAATTTAAACCTAGTTGAGCCAAACTTGATCTCTCGAGCTTTCTTCAAGCTATCTTCAAATTTTCAATTTCTATCCATTGATCCACTATCACGTCTCAACTTCAATATTGTCTACATGTCCATCCACACTTGAGGCTTCTGAATAGCCTTTATCTCTATGTCAAACTTATCTTGGCTAATTATTATACATGGTCAAGATTAATCAAAATTTATTCATCATCAAAACTATAAAAAATAATAATCTCGAGCTAGAACTAGCTCAAGTTTTGCTTATTTTGTAAATGAGCTGACCCAGTAAGCTCTAACTCGACTTGTTTTTTATTGAGTCGAGTCGAGTTCGAGCAGAGTTCAAATCGAGTTTAAACTACTTGTGAGCTACGAGCCAAATTGACACCCCTACATGCATCCAAAACTTGTTTTGTATCCAAGAGGATGTAGCTGTAAATCCATCATGGCATCAATCTTGGTTTTCGACATTCCAAACAAACTTGGAAATCAAATACATGGTTGGATGCAAATGAAATACTTGGTCTTGTTCTATTACTTACTACATTGGAACTTCTGTTTAATGTGGAAAAAAAAATAAATTATACTTAAAAATTATAAGTTATGCTTGCTAATCTAACAAATTATTTATGTACTTAATTTTTTAAGCTATAATTTTCTATGTAAAATGAATTTTTTGAGCAATTTTAGTATTTTAAAGTAGTATGTAATGACTAAAAATGAGAATGTTCCTCATTAATTAATTAATTACAAATTGCTAACCAACCAGTGATTTTACAATTGAATTATATTTATCATAACTAATAAGTTATTTATAGCTGCGTATAACTATCCACTAAATAATTAATACGTCACCTGTAATACATATAAAATATATTAATTATTTCTATTTTGGAGTTGTGATGAAATAAATTAAAATTATTAATTTTATAAATGAAATTAAATGAAAATACAGTTTTTAAGTCAATTATTACATTACTCACTCCCTAACAAACTCTTAACAAGTTTTGGAGCATAGGGCGTTATGTACCATTCATGCAATACCATCATCTACCACGGTAATCTGTTTTCTTTTGAGGCCCACCATTTCACCGCCTAGAAAAGCAGTCGCGTGGCCGAACCCTCGTCCAGATTCTAAGATCACCAACGCTGTACAAATCGCGAAACAATTTCTATGGCGAAATCTCGCGTCCTACTAATTTCTATCGAACGGCTCGTCCTTCCAAGTTTCAAATTAAAATTTAAAATTAATATGCAGCATGCCCCATTCGTAACGTTCCTGCCATTGGGTGCGAGCGGACACCCTCCGTGTCCACGGCCTCTTCTATCCTCGTAGAAGCGAGCGAGCGAGCGTGCAAGGAGAGCACCGGAGGAGATATCATGGGGAAGATCCCCGATCAGAAGCGCAAGGCAAAGGTTTGCACTGGTCTCAATTTGATCCACCACTCTATTTCCTCATGAATTGGACTTCGGATTTTGTTCTGCATTCTCCTTCATTCTCATGGGGGATCTTCGATGATGGATTCTTAGGGTTTAGATGTTAGATGTATTGAAATCATGATGTAGATCCTGTCAAATTGTTTATTAAAGTTGTTGTTTTTGAAGATAGGGGGGTTTTTCAGATGGACTGGCCCTTATTTGAGATTGGGAAACATAATGTCATGATTTTTGTGTTGTGAACAGAATACATCAGGTTTTGGTTTTCTGCTTTTGGTGATTGTTGTGAAGCATGTTGATATTTCTAAGCATGATTGTAGTATAGATTGCATCTGCTGATTGGTGATCTGTATTTAGTTCGAAAACAATGGAAGTTGTTTGTTTTGGCGCCATGTCCATGACGCTAAGATGGAATGCTGTTCGATAGTTATGTTGCCTAGTTCTGATTTTTATCAGCTAATATTTTTATGTTTTTGGTATTCTTAGTGTGTAAATTCATGATTGTTAGAAGAAGAAAAGTAATTTACATTTTTATCATTCCTATAATCTTTGAAATTTTAGATTGTTGGATATTGGCACAAAGCTTACCAATACCATAAGGGGCTGTTTGGATCGATTCCAGTTTTAGGAATTGTGAAATCAAAAGAATTGAGTGATTCCGGGGAATTAAAAGAATTAAAACAATAAGATAATTTTAGTGTTTGAATGAGTATTTACTGTATGGAATTGAAAATTGGCCAATTCATAAATTCTAAAATTCCGTTGTTTGGTTGACAAATGGAATTGATTAATTCCATTAATTTGTTAAATTCTAGTATTTGGTTGACGTGAGAATTGAGAATTAGCATATTACACAAAATAATACTTTATATATAAATTAATACAGAAATATAATAAAATTAATATAAAATTTGGTAATTATATAAATATATGTTAACTAATTATTATTATTTAATATGATATGATTATTTTCATGTAAAATAATTTTTAATAAACAAAAAAAGTTTCTTTTTTAAAATATTTTATTTGTAAATAATTAGAAAAGTATAATAATGTTATTATTATATACACAAAAATAATTAAAAATAATAAATATTTTAAAAAAGTCAAAAAATAGCATGTTATGTAAGTAACTTATAATCAATTACAGATTTATTTAATATAATTTTGTGATTATCTTATTAAATAATTTTTAATAAACATGAAAAATATATACTTATTTTTTGAAAATAATTTATTTGTAAGTAATTTGAGAAATAAAATAATTTTAATTTTGAAATTATTGAAATAATTTTAAAAATTAATAAGATTTTACAAAAAGGCCCAAAAATGAAAGGCTATATTATAAGAATTTAGTTTCACTATATGTATAAATATCATAATAAATATTAAGATGATTTGTATCTACTACAAGAATAATTTAATATATTAATAAAAAAAGATAGCTTAGTAGATTAATACAAAAAATCGGTTAGTGGATTAATACAAAAGACATTTTAATACATAGTTTAACTTAGCAGGCTATTACAAAATATATAATTACATACTTATATCATCCATAAACTCCTGAAGCCACTCAATTCTGGTCCCATCATCCATATCATCGACAAATGTCATACCATCAACCTCGTCCTAATGTAAATGCCTACATGCAAGTTTCAAAAAGGCGGTACTAAATCATCCTCTTGAACCTCATCAAAGTTGGATACACGGCTTTCTTCCAAGAATCTTTTCCAACTGTTCGAATG
Organism: Trichopus zeylanicus subsp. travancoricus; assembly: GCA_005019695.1. NCBI lineage: Eukaryota > Viridiplantae > Streptophyta > Magnoliopsida > Dioscoreales > Dioscoreaceae > Trichopus > Trichopus zeylanicus. Next base: position 115,362 of record RXID01021986.1, on the reverse strand, counting down.
GCGCATACAACATCACGCATGCCGATCATCAACTCTTCCATCATCATCTGATCAATAGTTTTTTCCTTTCGCTTACATAACCTTGATGTATCTTCTAAGGAAGAGGCTTAGTGCTTATCTTTCGACTGACTACCATCGTTATGTTCGGTAGAAGGTCTCTCTCTATCAACTGCATTCTGGGTATCCTCGCTTACAGTCCTTCATATCCATCTGAGTCCATACCTTTTAAACAATAACATAGGTTTTAATAAACAAGTATAATAACACATATACATTTAATAATAAAGAACAAGTATCATAACAAGCAAACAAGTGTAATAATAGCACATCCACAATACAATTCATGTAAATACTTCAACAAGCGAAATAGTTTGATATAAGCAAAAAGGATAAACACAAAAATATGTTCACGAACAAAACTAAATCCTAATGATGATTATAAGCCTTCCACATTTCTGCAGCTATGTTATCCCTCAAACTAATCCACTGGAGATTCTCCTCACGTTGCTTCCTTATTGTTTGACTAATGTAGAATGACTCATTCTTATCATCCACATCCATATTCCTATTCAGTATTTCGTCATTTAGATCAATAGTCATGACATAATTGTGGAGGATGCAACAAACTAAACTATATCAACTTGGGTTTTGGATGGAAAGAAAGGAATCTCGTCCAATATACGAAAATGTGCTTTCAAAATCCCAAAAGCTCGTTCTATTTTACACCTTAGAGATGCATGCCTATAATTGAATAACTCCTTTGCATTTTGTGATGGGTGACCTAGTTGTTCTTTCAGATGGTATCTCATACCCCTATATGGTGAATAAATCTAGCCATTGTTGAGTAACCAACATCAATAAGATAATATTTTCCTTCTATCTGCTTCAGACGACCAGGAGGAGGTTGTGAAATAGCATCTCTCAATACCATAAAATCATTTGCAGATCATTCCCATCATACCGAAACATATAAAAATTTAAAGTCGGCGTCAACTGCAGCTAAGACATTTTTCGTGATGCCCTTACGTCCACGAAAACGTGCAATCATATCCGACGGTACTCTAGCATGCACATGTGTTCCATCAACTAGTCCAATACAATCCTACATAAAATATAATCAAATATTAACGACATATTTTTAATCAAATAAATCTAATGAGTTATAACAACATACCTTAAACTATGGATAGTAGTTACTATTGTTCTCTATGATAAGATGTGTAGAAGTAACTGCTTGAGACATGAATTGATTTCTGATTCCACATATAGCTCAGAGGCATGTATTAAAATATTGACTAATTGTCCCACCAGACCCTAAAAAAATTATCTTCATGCTTCTATTCCTTGAGTAAAAACCAATATAATGAAAAAACATCACAAGTTGTTTCTCAACAGTAACATGTCATGTATCGTATAAAAGATTTCGTTCTCGCAATATACTAACTAAATGCATGAATATAGGCACATCCATCCTCAAATAGTCAACACAATTACTTCTACCACCATATAAAATATTTTGAAGATTGCCACCCCTGAGAGACTCTCTATTGGTTATTGGTTTAATGTGCAATTGGGTTCTTCTTTTTCTAATTAGCATTCGTACTATCAAACATGCAACCATCAAGTAGCAATATCCAGCAGCTTGTATTTTCAACAAATCTAAGTCCTCTTCATCCATCTAATATTCACACATTTGTCAAAATATAGTTTATTCACGCATTCTTAATTGACTTTTTAATATTTTTAACACTATGAGTGAAACGAATTAACCAATTAGCTTTACAAATCTGACCTGATCAATAAATTGATTTATTGTGATCCAATCCATTTCTTCAGCACTTCTTTTACACCAGAAACGATTTTTGGATCAACTACTCCATCTACAAAATTTCAATATAAACACACTTATTAGAAAACCCTCATCATTAAGGTATTACAATGGGATAAGTTCAACAAAAAAATAGTGAAAAGTTTGGTGGGTTATGGACTTGCTGAACATTCATTCAAACTAAGGCTAGCACATGGGCTTACCGTATGTCTATTTGGAGTAAGGCCAGGCTACAGGCTTGCCTAATATCTATTTGGACCAAAGGCCAGTTCTTGAGCTTGCCTCAAAGTCAAAGCGATTTAGAGTCAATCCATGGGCCCACCTAAAGTCATTATGATAGTTTGAGGGTTCTCAAAGTAAACTAATCAATCAATTAATATAAATTGGTTAAGTTAAATGACTTGATCACATTGAACTCAATCGATTGACTAAAGCAAATAAACAAAACTAGATTGACTCAAACGTACCACCAAATGGACCTAAACTAGTCATATAAATGGCCTAAAACTTAAATTGAACTAGACTCAAATCTAAATTGAGTTAATCCATGTCAAATCAGTTTAGACTCAACCCCAATCGAGTTTAAATCAGGTCAACTAGAAATTATATCAAAATTGAAACCATACCCTAATTGGGTTAAGACCAACTTCAATCGAGTTAAAATAAATTCAAATGAGCCCTAATTGAGTCAAATTGAACTCAAATTCAAACCCTAATTGGCCAAGACAAGTCTAAACCAAACTCAATGGGGTCAAGACAAATCCGAACCAAACCCGATTGGGTCAAGCCAAATTCAAACCCCATGTTATTCAAGCTAAATTAAACCAAACCCTAATCAGGTCAGAACTAGTTCGAATAGAACTAAACTAGAACAAACTGAGTCCCACTTTGTGTGCTACACAATCCATTGGTAGTACTTCAAGGCTATGCCTAACTTCACAAGTAGTAGGTAATGCTACCTTCAAATCAAAAAAGTTATCGCCTATGTCTCATTGACTATAAAAATATATCAAAAATCAAAGAAGTTATCATCTACACCACATTGGCTATAAAATACTTCAAAATTAATGAAGTTATCACCTACATCTTATTGGTTATGGAAACACTTCACAAATCAAAAAAATTATCGCCTACACCTCGTTGGCTATGAAAGCACTTCAAAATCAATGATGTTATTGTTTATGCCTTATTGGCTATGAAAATACTTCAAACTTATGGAGTTATCTCCAATGCCTTATTAGTTAACAAAAATATTCTAACCCCAAATTAAGATATCACCTATATTTTATTGGGTATGAAAATACTTCAAAATTATGGAGTTATCTCCAATGCCTTATTGGATAATGGAAACACTTCAATGCCAAATGAAGTTATCTTCAATACCTTATTAGCTAATAAAAATGCTTCAAACTTATGGATTTATTTCCAGTGCCTTATTGGCTAACGAAATGCTCTATAACCCAAAATGAAGTTATCTCCAATATCTTATTGGCTAATAGAAATACTTCAAACTCATGAAGTTATCTCTAGCATATTATTGGCTAATAGAAATTCTCTAACCCCAAATAAAGTTATCTCTGATGCTTAATTGGCTAACAAAAATACTTCAAACTTATGGAGTTATCTCCAATGCCTTATTTGCTAATGAAAATACTCTTAACTCAAATAAAGTCATCTCCAACGTCTTATTGGCTAATAGAAATACTTCAACTCATGAAATCATCACCAACGCCTTATTGGATAATAAAAACACTCAAACCCAATAAAGTTACCTCTAACGCCTTATTGGCTAATGAAAACACTTCAAAAATCATAGAGTTATCACCAAGGCCTTATTGGATTATGAAAATACTCTAACCTAATGTAGTTATCTCCAACATCTTATTGTTTTTACTCTAAATAACGAAGTTATCTCTAATGCCTTATTGACTAATGAAAACACTTAAAACTCATGAAGTTATTGTCAATGCCTTATTGGCTAACAAAAACACTTCAACTTAATAAAGTTATCTCCAATGCCTTATTAACTAATGAAAATACTTCAAACTCATGAAATTATCTCTAATACCTTATTGGCTAATGGAAACACTCCAACCCAACGAAGTTATCACTTATGCCTCATTGGCTGAGAATATTTCAACCAAATAAAGTTATTCTTATACCTCATTGGCTATGAAAACATTTCAATTTAAGGAGTTATTGCCAAAGCTCAAAACTATCAAAAATACTTTAGGCTAATCCTAAGAAGTCACTGGTAATATCATCCAATAAAGTTATTACCAATATTCAAAGCTATTGAAAATATTTCAAACTTTTCTCATCTCCTTCTGTATCCCTCCAGATGATGCCATCAACATCTATCGAGGATCTAGCCTAGATCTATCTGCATTAAGCACCACATTATCCAACACACGGGAGTGGGGCAGTAGCTCGTATCAAAGCTTCTTTCCACTCCTCTCTTTTTCTTTTTATTGTCATATTTTCTATAATTTCATACTGAAATTTATTATAAAGTAAGGGTATATCCTTACTTAAGTCATGTATCATTTTTTATATCAATTAAACTATTTTTTTTCTTTCCTTTTTGTGTCTCTATTTTATTAGTTAGGTTTCGTTCTTTAGAAAATTCCTGATAACCATTGGATAATTAATTAATAATAGGGGCTTATGTCTATTAGAAGTTAAAATTTTCACAACACCTGATTGTGCACTCAAATTAAACACACTTATTCTCTAAGGTCTCCAACATCCTAGGCCACTAATTCTGATCCAATAATTGTATGAATGTTTGGTACCAATAATGCTAATCGATGACCTAGATATTTGGTATTTAATATCAAATGTGTCTTGAAGAAATATTTTGGTTGGATTTGGTTGCTAATTATGCACACATTGTTTCTTGCTCTATGTTCCTTGTCCAATTTTTCAATATGTTATTACAATTATGACAATATTTTCTTGTCATTGACAGTTAAGTAGATCTGAGATTGAAGAAAAATTCAACAATCCCCTAAGTAATATCATTGAAGATATTAGTGGTCCATAATCCCAGAACTTACATTCAATAGTGCTTACCAAACAAATTTAAAATATACACTAGGGTAGATTGTTGATCAAGTTCTATTACTTTATAATGGTACTATATGCAAATTTGAGTTTGATGGATGCAACTTGATAGAAAGCTTCAAAAGAGTATATTAGTTTCTAGTGGTTCTTTCAAGGAATTTTTTCAAGGATTTAGTCTCAGCTATTTTGGTATAGATCCAAATACCTTCTCCTCTCTTTAATTGCAAGAATTAAACTTTTTAGAGTTGCATTCCAAAGAAACTGTACTTCCTTGTTTATCCAAGGGCTTTTTCGATCTGAGAACTCTTCTTCTTCTTCGTGATGTTTCAATCATTGATGATAAATTTCCAAGTCTGATATCAAGGTGCCCACTTTTGAGGAAATTAGTTCTTTCTAAACTTGATACCTGTACTCATCCCAATGTTAATGCTCCTAATCTGATAGAATTCTTCTTCATGAGTGATTGCCCCCACTTCTGTCTACTCTATATGTTCATTTTAAGAACTAGTTTCATGGTGATAATGAGCATTTGAAGATATCTATTGGTGGTAATCTGTAACTTGATTAAAATTGAATGTTCTTATGTTTGAAGTAAATTGCTCGTGATAATATCCTTTATTCTGAGTTCCATGTATGACATGGCTCACCTCTTTTTCCATGATTCTTTTGCAATTGTTGGCTAAAGACAACTTTTTTAGAAGGCTTCTATTTGAAAAACTAAACCTGTAGTGGGTAGCTTTTAGGACAGTAATTCAATGATCTATGACTTCTTTTAGAGTTCCCCCTTCTTAGAAGAGCCTGCAATGGAAGTATCCTCTTCTCCTAAAATTAGTTTACTTTGCACTTAGACAAGTTGCTTTTCTTGCATTTTACAATATTATTCATTTGTGTTAATTGACTTCCTCATATGAAATAACTATGCCTATTGTTAGCTTTTGGAGTGTTTGGATTTTGAGCCCAATAATCTCAGATCCATGAAGGTGGTTGCAATAAAGGGTGCAAATGTGAATTTGGAGTTCATAAAATTTGTGCTTGCCAATGCATTCTTTTAGATAACTTTAGCATCTTTCTAGAGGAAGCTTGGCATATTGTGTCTAGTGAGTGTGATGATCAGACTGTATAGGCTATGCCAACCTCTTTGTTGCAAGGCTTATAGAGCCAAGGCACCACTTGGATGGGCACTGAGGTAGTTCCACTAATTGGTATTTTAGCCAACTTAGCAAACCAAATTCCCATCATTGGCCTCCTCAACTTACTCGCATTGAGGCTAATGGATGACTTCAGTTGGCAATTGTGTGGATCTATTATGCTAAGACACGAGGGAGATGATATCCTAAACCTTTAGTGCCATGGTATTGATTACAAAAGCCTAACAACCTAGTGATGTGGCAATTATAATGGAGGCTCATGGAGTTGGTGACCTGATAAGAGTTGCAAAGGCTTGTCAAGGTGATGACATGGCAAGTGCCATGCATGGAGGTTTGCTAAGCTAATGACATGATAAGGACCATGGAGGCTTGCTAAGACAATGATGTGGCATAAGTTGATGATGTGGTATAAGTTGATGACTACTGATGATGACATGACACAAGTTATTCTCCTTAACTATGTAGGAATTTTTTCATGTAGATGAGTGGGTTTTAAATGAGGTAGCTGAGTTAGTGGGAACATGCACCACAAATTAGCATCTTGATGATTGGCCATAAATTCTTCATGGGGAGTTGGAGAAGGCAACAAGACTTTCTCCTACCTCTTCGACTTTGGAGCAATTTGCACATGTTGTGTGTCCCACTTTGAAGGAGAATGCTCACTTCCCGAAGTGTACCTTGCATGTAACTCCTCAAGTTTTAGAATTGAAATATCCTATAAAGGGAGAAGGATTGTGCCTTTCTTTCCTTTCTTCTATCTTGCATTCATGCTCTTTTTCTCTCTTGCTTTGTCTTCATTCTTTCCCAATTTATCTCTTCCATCAAACCACAATGTCTCATAAGGTGAACAAGACAATTGCTTTGGCTCAAGCATTGCTACATGGCTAGCATTGCACTTGCTCTAGTTGCTCCTGTTGTGGCAATCGCTTTTGGTATTATTTCCTTTGACCAAGGTCAATGTCCTTCATCTAATTCTTACAAATTTAGCAAGCTCATGCTCTGGCACCACGAGCTTCTAGGGTTTCTCTTGTGTTGACTATTCCTTTTGGGCTAATTATGAAACCATTGAAGGAGCCCTTCCTTTGATGGTCCTCGTCCATCGGGACATCCTACACAATCAAAACATGGATGACCTCATCAACGAGTTTGGGCTCCCTATTGGCAAGAGGGAAATTATGTGGTGGAGGAAGGTGGAGGAATCCAAGGCAACTGGTCCCATTGAGTTGAGGTTGTGAGGTAGTATTTTGAGGTAGGGCATCTCTTCCCCATCACATAGTTTATCAAGGATGTGTTGATGTGCTTCAATCTAGCTCCTCACCAAATTATTCAAAATTCTTAGTGAGATTGTGCCACATTCTTAACCTTGTGCATTGTAGAGGGAGTGGAGCTGATTGTTTCCTTATTTTGGGAGGCCTTTAATACTAAGATAACTGAGGATGGTGGTACTTTACTACCCTTTTGGGCAAGAAGTCATTCAACAACCATAGGGGGAAGAACCACAATTAAATCAAATACCTTTTGGTGATTCACTTTTCTAAGGACCTCAACTTGAAGTTGGAGTTTGGTCACCCTAAAGGATGGGTCAAGATAAGGAGTATCACTTCCCAACAGGAAGTGTACCATATCCTCTAGTGAGTAAAGGTCGAATGTCGCAATGCGATGTAGTGGAGTGACCAACCTAGACTAGAGCACCTTGTCTTCATTTCCCATGGTAGAACTCTTAGGTGATTGATTTCTCTTCTCTTTTAAGGGCTTTTCCTAATTGTCATTTTGCTTGCTATAGGAGGTAGCATGCATGCCTGGAGTGATGCTTTGTAAGCCAATGGCACAATAAGTGGCCAAGAGATTGAAAGACAAGTAGAGGTAAGAAGAGAAGAAGAAGAAGAACAAGGAGGAGAAAAAATGGGGAGAGGAAAGCAGGGAAGAGGAGTAGGAGGAGGAGGAGGAGAGGGGCAAAGGAGAAGGGATAGAGTAAGAGTGGAAGAGAAAGAGGGTGGAGGACTTGAAGGTGTTGCAATGATAGGCTGCCCCAGGTCGAGACCTATCATGCCTCAATTCTAATGATTGCAAAAATAAGTGGTGTCTCACTTTTCTAGGCAGTTCACTTTAGCGAAGCCAATCCTATCAACCTCTTCAGAGAGGGTTAACATTGGTAATTGCTTACTGGCAGCTACCGGGGATTATGAAGTGCCATATTTGACTCCGCAACCAAGACCCTCTCCTTCTCTTCAACTTTATCCTCCCTTGAATGACCTAGGCCCTCTTTTACATGACCTTCTCCTCCCTTGGTCCCATTCATGTGATGTCTAGTGCTACTCCACCTATTGTTGGTTCCTTGTCTCCATCCTACCAACCTCACCCTGCAACGCCAATCGTGAGCTCAACACTTTGTCTCACTGACATGAACAAAGCCAAGTCAATCTCGCCAAACCTTCTAACATATTTGATCACTTGGATTCTAATGCGAGCATGGGTGAGAAGATTGCAGAGTCAAGATTGACCATCCAAGATAGCTAAAGGATTTCGAGAAGCAATCTCAAAATATAAATCAATCTGATTTAATTTATACGCTATCAAGTTAGATAGTATATAAAATCATATATGTTGAGCCCACATTCCAGAGAATGGTGAACCATAGCTCAAAAGGAACATGGAGGCCTATGTGGAAGACACGTTGGTGAAGAGCATCCAAAACTTTGATCAAATATCATACTTTCAAGAGACCTTTGATACCCTTAGAATGAAACTAAACCTAGAGAAGTGCACTTTCACAAATGTAGTTTAAAAGTTCCTTGACTACCTCATATTAGAGATGTGAAGCAAGGTAAATCCAAAAAAATAAAGAAAATTCTTGAAATGAGATCTCCCACCTCAGTGAAGGAGGTGCAAGGGCTGTCACTTCCTCTCAAAGTCCGGGGAGATGTGATTGCCTTTCTTGAAGGCATTAATAAAAAAGTATAACTTTGAGTGGGATAAGGAGTGTGAATGAGCCTTTGAAAGCCTCAAACTATATCTCACCTCTCATCCCTTGCATGTGAAACCAAATCACACCAAAGTCCTCTATCTATATATAGTGGCAGTTAGTAGCTTGGTTAGCTCAGTCTTGGTGGGCAAATGAGGAAAATAGTACCCCATATATTATGTTACTAATGTGGTCATGGGTGCTGAACTATAGTATGCTGTCATCAAGAAGATGGACTACATTATAGTATTGTCTACATAGAAGATACGCCGGTACTTCCAAGCCCACTCGATCCATATCTTAATAAATTATCCACTTCAACAAAATTTGACCATGTCAGTATAAGTCCAACACTTGGTTGTAAGTCCTTGGCTATAGGTTCTAAATTGAACTACATGTACAAATTCTAGCCATGAGCTTGGCACTTGACCATAGAACTTTTTGTCCACCTACTTAATAATAGACTATAGGAGGGACTACAAAGCAACATATGTGAGCCTTACGAGGAGCTCATCACGGATCTAAACATTTGATGTGGGAAGTTCAACTCAATGACTAATCGACAATAATAGGAGCACAATCATTGAGCAAAAATTTTGCTAATTCAAGCAAAGTCAAAGAATGACCAATACATGGCCCCTATTGTGCTTAAATAGGAAGCTCATATTTGAGTTATGCTTAAATTCCCGAGCTAATATTATGCTAATTCATGATTGTGAATGGGATGGATTGAGCAAAAGGGTGATTAATAAGTACTACTACTATGGGATGATGGGGAGCTCATTTTTGGATTTTGCTCCTCGCTGATGCCTACCTAAGTTTCAAGCTAACACTTACCACATTGATGTAACACACCATTAGAACAAATAACAATAAAATTAAGGTAGCATAGGAGTTTAGACACATGATGAAGAGGTAAAGCACAATATCATTAAAGAAATAAAGTGATTCATCATAAAAACTAGTTTATTACATCAAAAGCTTACAAAAAAGTAAAATACAACTAAACAATAGAACATTGAAAGAGAAAGATAAAAGTCTATTTTGTAAGTCCAAGAGGTAACCTAAGAGGGGGTGAATTAGGTTTTAAAAGAATATTCTCATGTTTTGACAAATTAAAGTGCCAAAATCAATTTGCAATCCATAAATAGATCAAATCTCAATCTCAAAAATTATAAAAACTCAAACACAAAGAAGAATGATCAATCCATATAATTATTATAATAAAAGAGAACTAGGAGAGAGCACACTAATCTTTATTCGGCTCAGCTACTAGTCATGCCTACTTCACAAATCTTGTATCGATCTTGAGGATTTCAATCATTCCACTAGTGAAGTCACTTGTTGAGGAAAACTCAAATCTTTACATCAACTAATAATTTGCTAGTGTAATTTCTTTTGGATGAAGCCAAACCTGTATAAGTACCCAATGATTAGCAAGTGCCACTCCACAAGAGCCACTCTCTTTCAATTCTTTTATAAAATTTAGAAGAATATGCAAAATTATCCTAACAACCTATTTAAGTTAGAAGGATAAGTAATAAAAGGTTACTAATAAAAATCTCACAACAATATGCTCTTAAGATTGATGACAAGGGAAAGATAACTATTTAAAAGTTAAAACTAATTAGAGCTCTTATTTGATGATAGAAAACTTTGAGAGCTTGGATGTTACTCTAAAATGTTAAAGTTCACTCATCAAATTGAACGAAAAAGTCTCAAATGTTTTTCATAACTGTTGGAACCAAAAACTAGTCATTAGGAATCGACCCTAGCTTTTTTTGCTAAGTTTAGATGACCATACTTGTTTTCCAATATGTTCCAATAGTCAAAAATTCAGATATTGAGTTTTGTCTTGACATGTTCAGACAACCAAATGCAATGTCAGAATAGCTAAATCTAAGGTTCACACAAATAGAATTACCAACAAGAAAACTTGCTTTTTGTTTGCTAAATTCAAATAATCTAATTATGACAATCCAACTGTACAATTTAGATGACTCAAGTATTCAGTTCGGAGGACCTAATTGAGATAGAAAATCAGTTTAAGATAATATTACAATCATGATTAACTAGCTATTTGACACATCGGTAACTTAACTTGGACAAATGCAAAATAGGCCAATAAAGGTGTTTCTAAGTTAATTAAGGTGTCAAATAGAGAGATCTAAGAATTTAACTATTAAATATTTGACTCAACATAAAACTGAAGGCTAAGCATAGTAAATTAAATTCAATACCATATCTTGAGAATTCTTGAACGCTCTATTTTATCTTCAAGCTTCATCTTCAAATTGTCATCATCCTATTATTCTTGAATCAAACTCTCTCAAGCCTTCAAACTTTGATTCAAGTTCCAACTTCATCTCGACTCTTCAACACTTCAACTCTTCAACTCTTCCAACCTTCATCTCTCTTCTCATTCTTGCTCAAATGATCTTCCATCAAAATTTAGAGCATCATTGATCAGATTATTGATTGAGCCATTGAGGTATCTGAAATTGAATTTATATTATCTTTTTGACAACTTTTTTGATCATGGTAGGCTCACTCTTTCAATCCTCCTTTTTTTATGGTCGTCTCAAGTTTCAAATTTTCAACTCAAAGTTGAGGTCGATGTTAGCCAACTTTCTTCTAGCTAGCCTCAATCTCATCGAAATTTTGGAAGAAGCAAAACTAGTGATGCTTGGGAGCATTTTGATATAGTAGTTGTTGGAGGTGTGAGGAAAGTCATGTATAAAAAATACAAAAATCAACTAGATATTGTAACTGCACATAGAACCAACTATTTTCAAGGACATATTCAATCTTATTTAAAAGAGAGCATGACTAACTCAAACACAAATTCTTTTGTAATAGTTGTTCTTTTACTTCACTTTGCATACAAAAATTTTCAAAAGAAAAGGCATAAGAAATTCAGTAAAATATGTTATTTGTAATGAACAATCTTTTATTGAGCAGAAAATTTTAATACGAAAGAGTTATTCCAAGAGTTAAATCCACTTTTCTTAAAAATATCTAGAAATATTGCTACGAGTGATGTAATAAGATATCCAGCACAAAGAAAATATATATATTTTTTTGCAGGCTACAAATAAAGAATTGCTTATATCTAATTGTTGCAATGTTAATTATGGTGCATTGCATTACTACTCATTATATTGACGATATATGGATGTTGTATAAACATATTGTTAGTTTTAAACTTTTGGAGTATCCTGATAATGCAGCTAACATTTTTAATGATATTATTCAAACTATTTTGGAGTATAATATTCAAGATCAAAATATTTAGCATTAATTAGATAATATTACTAATAATATTATTATTATTGATTTACTTAAATGTCAATTGCCTATTTTATAGAATAAAAAAATCATTTGATGTTCGGTGCACATGCTATATATAAATTTAATTGTTCAAGATGATCTTAAATTTGTCAATGTGGCATATGAAATTAAAATTTTTAAAAATTTATGTAAACATATTAGATTTACACCTAGTCATATGAAATTAATTACCTTAAAAACTTGCACAAATATATTAGATTTACATCTAGTGGTGCTTAAGATTTTAAAAAATTATGTAAGTAGTGTAAATGGTCACTCAAAAATGTTCTCTTGATAGAAAAAATAGATAGAATGCTACTTATAAGTTACGAAAATCTTATTATGATTATAAAAATATATTTACTCTTTATTGTGAACAATACATATGTGATTTTTTACTTACTAATACAAGTTGAAAAGTTTGTAGGTTATTTATTTTGTTATTAAAATATTTTTATATTGTAACTATAATTCTTTCATATAATTGTTATTCTATAATTTATTTGCTATTTAATGAACTTATTTTTTATTTTTTTCAGCAAATATAGATTGTTTGAGTCAATTTTAATTAAAAAATTAAATTTAATCAAAATTTAGTTAAAATATAAGATTGAATGTCACTAGATTATGATCCAAATGTGAGTCTCAATTGAGCTAAAATTGTGATCAAATTCGACCAAAAATTAGGTTTAATTTAGATTTGAATTGTTGAGAAACTTAAACTAAAGAAAGACAATTAGGCCAGATATTTGTACCAAAATCTGGTTCAAAATTCATCAAATGTCTGGGCTAGAATGAAAATTATAAGATCTTTGTAAATAGATCCCTAAACTATATACATTTTACAAATGGATTCCTAATTGGACTTTCCTTATGAATAAGTTCTTTAGATGAAAATTTTACAAAATATCCACGAAAGTTTTAAAATTTAAAATTGATCCCCGCAAAATCTAAGATTTGCAAATAAAACCCTCAAAATTTTATATTCATAAATAAATTTCTAAAATTTCTAACTTTCACAAATAAACTCTTGAAATTTCTAAAATTTATAAAAAAAGTCTCCCAAAAATTTTTATTTGTAAACAAGTCCAAATTTTATTCAAAAACGGAACTTGAGAGTTTCAAAATTTTATAAATAGATTTTTTTTGTAAAAGACCCTTGAAACTTATGAAATTATATTTTTTGCTACATATTTTTCGGAAAATTTATAAATAACCTTCCTGAAAATTCAGCAACCAAAAATAGTGCATATTTTAAAATTATTCATCACTAAAATAAATTCCAATCAAAGAGATTGCATGTCAATTAAGAAATTTGGAAAGACAATCCAATTACAAATTGCAATCTCAAACATGCCAATCAAAGAAAAGGAGATCCAATATGCAAATCACCAATTGGATTTGGCAATCAAATCAATCAAAAATTTGATTTCAAATTTTCTCAATTTGGTTTCAAATCTTCTCATGCCCTATAAAGGTTGATGAAGACTTGCAGAGAAAGAGGACAATAATGAAATCAAAACATAGATGGAGGGAAGAAGATTAGAGGGAGGTGGTCAGTGAAATTGGGAATATAATAGAGAATCAAAGAATCAGCCAATCGGGTAAGAAATCGAGTTCTTATCTTTTATTTTTTGTACTAATTTCTTTTTCATATCTCTCTCATTGTTTCAGTACGAGATCTATTTGTTATTTGACTGTCACCTATGTTCCACCTCCATGGCCCAACCTTTATGTGGTTGAACCAACAAGTTGAGTTGCTTATCTGAATTGTTCGATGAAGAAGCCCAACCTCTACACTTGACCCACCTCCTCCAACAGCCGGCTGTCCAACTGGTGGCTTCCCGTGCCATCATCGTCGAAAGTAGCCTAGTGCCCACACCACTGCGACCTCGTTTTCGCAGTCATCCATGCCATCACCGCCAAAAGTAGCCTCATGCCCGCACTGTGACCCAACTCTTACCACCTTCCTCCATGTGATGAGCTCCACAACTAGCTACATCGCCTGCTGCTGCCTGCTTGAATCTTTCTACAATTTGGTGTCAACCAAGACCAGATTCGCCTAGATTCAACTGGATCTGGCCATGAGGTGAGGGGCAGACTTGCCCCACCACCTCGCTGTTGAGGGAGAGAGGCCAGATCCAGTTGGAAATGGTTTGAATCTGGCTGGAAAGAAGACCGGACTGCTCAGGCTTTGTGATGCCTCACAAACAAAGGGGAAGCGGTCAGGACTGGCTAAAGAAGGAAACGAAGGAAGAAGATAAAATATAAAAAAATTTGTGCCCAAAAAACATAAAAAAAGAAAATTTGGCAAAAAAAGAGAAAAGTTTGTTGGTAAAAAAAAAGGAAAATTCAGCAAAAAAAAAAAGAAAGGTTTGTTTGATAAAAAAAACTTATCTCATCTTGATTTTCGGCACCATCGACATTGTGGCCACACATGGCTTTCTTGAAGGTGATGAACTCTCAATACTGTTGTAGCCACCCATGGCCTCCTCAAAGACGGTGAACTCTTAACACCATTGCGGTCACCCATGGCCCCTCAAAAATGGTGAATCCTCGTTACACCAAGCCAGCTTTTGGGTTCGCATCTATGCTAACCTTCAAACTCATACATAGCCAACCTTCGGGCTCACATTAAGCTAGACTTCAAGCTTGTAATCAGCTAGTCTTCAGGCTTGCATCTAAGTTAGGATTCGAGCTCATACTTAGCTAGCCTTCAGACTCGCACTCAGTTAGTCTTCAGACTTGCACCTCAGCCAACCTTTAGGCTCACACATAGCCAGCCATTGGGCTTGTACTTAACTAGCCTTTGGGCTCAAATCTAGCTAGCTTTCGGGCTCACACCTCGGTCAGCCTTCAGGCTCACACTTGGCTAGCCTTCAGGCTTATACCTTAGTCAACCTTCAGGCTCATACTTAGCTAGCCTTCAGGCCATATTCAGCTAGCCTCAATCTCACATCCAAGCTAGTCTTCAAGCTCACACCTTAGCTAGTCTTTGGGCTTGCATCCAAGCCAATCTTCTGGCTCATATCCAAGCCAATCTTTTGGCTCGTATCCAAGTTAGCCTTCCGGCTTGCACTTAGCCAACCTTCAGGCTCTCATCCAAGCTAGCTTTTGGGCTCACACTCAACGAACCTTTGAGCTTGCACTTAGTTAACTATCGAGCTCAAATCTAAGCTAGCATTCAAGCTCACATTCAGCCTACCTTCGGGCTCACATCCAAGCTAGCCTTATAGCTTATGCTTAGCCAACCTTCAAGCCTACATCCAAGCTAACCTTCAGGTTCGCACTTTAGCCAACCTTCAATCTCACATGCACACTGGCTTTCGGGATCACACTTAGCTAGCCTTCAAGCTCACATCCAAGCTAGCATTGGGGCTCACACTCAGCTAGCCTTCGAGCTCCCTTTTAGCTAGCCTTCAGGCTCATACTCAGCTAGGCTTTGGGTTCACACCTTAGCCAACCTTCGGGCTCACACTTAGCTAACCTTCAAGATTGCACCCTAGCCAGCCTTTGGACTGTCATGTAGCCAACCTTCAAGCTTGCACTTAGCTAGCCTTCAGACTCATATTGTAGCTATCCTTCAAGCTTACTCACATCCAAGCCAGTCTTTTAGCTTATACACAACCAGCCTTGGGGCTTACACCCAAGACACCCTTCAAGATTCACATCTAGGCTAGTCTTTAGATTGACACATAGTCACGAGATTGTACTTCTAAGCTAGCTTTCGAGCTCATGAAGTAAGCCAGCCCTCAGGTTCACACACTTAAGGCCAGACTATGGATCCACCTAAAATTATTATAAATAGCCAAGGACCCTCTAATCAAACTACTTAACATAAAGTAACTCAGTCATATTGAAATTGAACTCAGCCAAAAGAAATGGACAAATATCAAATTGACTAAACCCAAATTGAGCTAGACTCAAAGTCCTAGTTTAGTTAATCTAAATCAAATTAGTTTAGATCCAAACCTAATTAGGTCCAAGTTGGTTTACTTTGAAATCAAGTTAAATCAAGATTGAACTAAGTTCAAAGTCAAACCATAACCAAGCCAGGTTGAGCTTGAACCAAAATCAAGTTGAACTAATTTGACTTGAACTTGAGCCAAAATCCATTAGACCCAAACTCAATAAAGTTTCAACACAAGGTTGAACTCGATTCTAGCTAAATAAAATCAAACTTGAATCCTAAACATTGAACTAAATCGAATAAGATTCAAATCAAAATCAGTACTGCTCCAACTAGAGTCAATGATAGTATTTGACAAATGTTTTTCAAAAAAATCAATGCTAAGCTTGGTGGATTGAATTCAATACTGAATATTTAGTGTCTTTGATGTCGCATATGGTTTTCTTGGTCATGCTATAAAGTATCAGTGTGAACTTGACTACCCAAATCCTAGAAATAGGAAGACCAAAATATATTACTATCTTCTAAGAAGGAGTTAGTGAATCACAACTAAATCAAGTTTTAAATACCAAGTTGAACCAATTTCAAGCTCAAATCAAAATTAAGTGTTGAACTAATTCTGAACTAAACTTGAACCTGAACTATATTACTCTTGATGGACTTAAATAGGGCCAAACTGAGTCCTAATGGGTGTGCTAAACCTTCATCAATACTCCAAAGCTATGAACAAAGGGTGATGTTACCATCCTAAGATAAACCAAAATTAGTTCAAATAGAACTAAATCAAATCAAATTGAGTCTCATTTGGTGTGCTACAAAAGCCTTTAGCAACAGTTCAAAGCTATACCCAACCTCATAAGCTGTTGGTGATGCTACCAAACCAAAGAAGTTTATTGCCAATACACTCAAAGTTTTCCACCACACTTCAAAGCTATACCTAGCCACATAAGCTATTGATGACGGTACCAAATCAAAGAAGTTAATTACCAGCACATTCAAAATTGTCAGCCACACTTCAAAGCTATCTCCACTACCCCCCTCCTCCCCTCCCCTCCTCCTCCTCCTAAGTCATTGGTGATGCTATTAAATCAAAAACGTTAAATACCAATATGCTCAAAACTGTTAGCTACACTTTAAGCTAGTCAATCCCAGAAGTAGTTGGCAATACATCCTTCAAGCTGGTCAACCCAGAAGCAATTGACAATGTGCCTCTCAAGCTAGTCAACCCCACAAGTAGTAGATGACACAACTCTTAAGATAGTCAACCCTTGAAGCAATTAATGGTGCACCCTTCAAGCTAGTTAACTCCAAAAGCAGTTGATGATGCACCCTTCAAGCTAGTCAACCTTTGAAGTAGTTGATGGTGCATCTCTTAAGCTATTCAACTCCAGAAGTTATTGATGATGCACCCTTTAAGCTAGTAACCCTAGAAGCTATTGATGACACACCCTATCAAAGCTAGTCAACCCCACAAGCAGTTGATGATGTAGCCCTCAAGCTAGTTAATCTCACAAGCAGTTGATGTCATAGCCCTCAAAGATAGTCAACTCCACAAGCAGTTAATGATGCAACTCTTAAAGTTACTTAACCCCACAAGTAGTTGATGATGCAACTCTCAAGCTAGTCAACCTAACAAATAGATGATAATACAACCCTCAAAACTAGTCAATCTCACAAGCAGTTGATGATGAAGTCCTAAAGCTAGTCAATCCTATAAGCAGTCAATGACACAACCCTTCAAGCTTGTCAACCTTTGAAGTAGTTGATGACGCACCCTTCAAGCTAGTCAACCCTTGAAGCAGTTGATGATGCACCCTTCAAGCTAATCAACCCTAGAAGTAATCGGCGATGTATCCTTCAAACTAGTCAACCCTTGAAGAAGTTGATGATGTACCTTTAAGCTAGTCAACCCCAAAAGCAATTGACAATGCGCCCCTCAAGCTATTCAACCTTATAACTAGTTGACGATGGGCTCCTCAAGCTAGTCGATCCCAAAAGCAATTGATAATACAATTTTCAAAGCGATATCCAATTCTATAAGCCATTAGTGATGCCACCAAACCAAATGAAGTTACCACCAATGCTCAAAGCTATTGCAAACACTTCAAACTCCTCCTATTTCCTTCAACATCCTATTGGATGATGCCATCAATACTTGTCAAAGACCGAGTCAATATGAGTCAAATGCTATATGGTCCAATGTAGGGGAGAGAGGCAATAACACATATCAGAGCTTGTTCTCCACTACTTTCTTCAATTTTCCTTTCATTATTTCTTTCATATTTTTTATAATTTCATGTTATAATTTATTGTAAAGGGCATACCCTTCCTTAAACCATGTATTATTTCTTTAAATCAATCAAATTCTTTCTTTTTTTTTTATTTCTATTTTATTAACTAGGTTTTTTGCTTTATAAGGTTTCTGATAATTGTCCAAGTAATTAACAATAAGGACTTGTGCCTGTTAAAAGTCAATATTCTCATAATGTCTAATAGCACACTTCAAATTAAATAAATTTTTATTTGTGATTTGAGGTCGCTCCCGGGGTTTCCACTATACCGAGTCACCAAAATCGATCCCACACCGATCACTTTTTGAATTCATAAATATCCTTTCTTCGATAAAAAAATTTAAAAATATTTTAAAATTATAAATCTTGTCTTTTTTTAGCTACTATATTTGATCTATGAGTTAACATTTCAAGTTTTAAAATATTGATTGATGAATATTATAATAATATATATTTTTCTATATATGTAGGATAATATAAATAATATGTTAGCAATTGTTACATGAAATATATAATATTGAATAAACTCGTATAATAGCTCTTCTCATTCTGGTCAATCCGAATATATTACAGATAGTTTCAGAATAAAATCTTACATATTTTTTATTTTACAAAAAAATAAAAATCTTCTTCAACATCTTTTTTATATAATGAATTTGCTTTTTTATGGAAACCAAAAAATGAAGGTTTTGATAGAAAAATTGAAAATTTTGATATTTTTATTATGATAGAAAATACATGTTAATAGATAATCAATGTTTTTTTTGTCATGTATCATAATTTATTAACTATTCCTGTATCTATAGCTAGATCAAAATCTTATTTGAGTGTAGATAGATGAATCTTAAATGATAAAAAAAAAATAGTAAATACCAAAAAATTTAAAATATGTATTTGCATAAAAAACTGGTATTATATTAAAAAAATTCAAGGACTTGGTGGAAGTTCAACAAATTGAGTATAGCAATCCCAAAGATTAAAATCTAATCAAAAGATATTACAATGGTATGTTCATTATATTTAAAATTTGGCTTTGTATTATTATATTTTAAAAGCATTACAAATTATTTTTCTTAAACTATTTTATTAACGTGAGCATCGGAGTAGGATCATTGGGTACGATCACTCTCCTCGATGATATTTTTTATAGGTTTTAAGATGATAATGAAAATTACAAGATATATATTTTAAATAGAATATAGGTATGTATTTTAAGTAAAATACATATCTTAAGAATCAATATGATATACACATTAAATTTTTTTATTATTTATTTACTTTTTTTATTTTTTAACCTACTCTTGGTCTTTTCTTATTTTTATATTTTAACATGTTTTCATATTTTAATTTTTTTTGAAAAAAAGGTGTTGGGTTAGGTACAACACAACCCACAAGCTCGTAAGCTGTGAGCCATGCTTGGAACTGGAAAAACTTGATTGATTGTGGCTAGTACGACCAACTATAGTTTTGGTGACTTGTCAAAATGGGCTATGCTGGCACAATAGGGTCCGCTTTACACCACTATTCTAAAATTGTGTCCTAGAAGTCTAGATATAACAAAAAAAATAACCATTGTTGAATACCACTTAGATAACTCAAATAAATCCACATAGACTCAACTCTAATGGTATCCGAATTAGGTTTGGACCTATAAATACTTGACCTTCGATTTGATTCCAATATTCAGCCAATCACATTTGAAATACTTGAAAATGAAAAATAGAAGATGGATGAAACATCATAACCCATAACGAGGCAATTTTGCAAGTGATAAAAAAAATAATCAACTTGGTGGAAGGTCTCCAAGCCATGCAAGGTGAAGCTATGGTTTCAAAACACTATCCATTGTTAACTGAAACTCTAAATATGTGAAGCTAATTTTCATGAAAAAAATATAATATATAAATATCAATTTTATGATGAGTTAACATGATATAAATATTAAAATGAGAAAATATATCAGACAAATTTTATTCCATCAAAATCAAGGATCAAAAAACAAATATCAACATATAAAAAAATTTGGGGCAACTATGATATTTATCAAAAAATGAGACAAGGAACAAGAAAATATATGAAATCACACTACTTGTCTATCCTCTCTTCTTCCCACTTTATCTTTTTTGGCTACTACATAAGATCACTTTCTTCTACTATTTCTCTCAACTATTAATAATTACCAATTGGATACTCAAAACTTATCCAAAAAGTAAATTTTTTATTCTCCAACATCATCGAAAACAAAATAAAATCCCAAAAAGAAATAACAGAAGATGAATTTGGATCCAATACGGGGGCTTGGCGATAGGAAATTGGTCCTAATCATGCCCTTTGGCGAACTCCACCATATTCTACTTGAGGTATCTTAGAGTTACTCCTTTTTCCACACTGATAACACTGACAAAATCGAAATCCATTGCTTCGTCAACTTCCTCTTCTTTGAACTTTCATCACTTTTTTCTTTTGGGTATGTATTTTGGAGAAGAAGATTAATGTGTCATCAAAAGAAAAGTTGACTTTTTATTTCTTTTATTTGAGATAAAAAGGAAGTGGATAAATACATTTTAATCTTCACTTTGAGCATGAACTTGTTAGGTCACCACTCTTCTAGTTCACCTTCATTGAATCATTCTCCACCCATGTACAATAAATCCCAAAAAAATAAAATTAAAAAAAATATAAAGAACAAAACACAGCAAGAAAGCACAAGAGATTAAGAAGAAAATCATTGTCTTCTCATCATGATAGGTCCTTAATTCACAAATAAGATAGAGATGGAATAAACCTAAAATAAAATAATATTATTGATAAAAATTTTTATTAAAACCTTGGGATTGTATATATAGCTTTCCAATAAATTTAAAATCCTATTTAAAATAGACTAGAAATAAGACTTCAACTCTAATTTTTAATCCTACTTCATATTGGGTTAGAATTGTTACAAACACACGCTCAAAATCAACCCTAATTTCGACTAACATAAAGACCCAATTAGTAAAACTAATAATAAAAAAATTTTAGTAATTATTCTCATCTTTCCAATGGATAGTTGTTTGCCTAATTTAGATGAATATTCTAACAGACATGATCTTTAGATGGCAGGTATACCAATCCTGACAAATCCTAATTGGAGTTGGAATTTAACTTAGACTTGACCTTTGATTTTGCTATAAGAAGGATGTAGTTATCCTACATCAAACATATTCAACTCTGCTATTAGTCAATATTTGAGTCAAGTTTGGCTAAAATTAAATCTAATAAAAAATAGCCAAAATAGAGGCTAGAATGCTGCTAGAATACATTGCACCGGTCATCGCTTGGTGATTGTTTGAGGTAATTTTTACACAATTAAATTTAATTAAAATTTGATTAGAATGGAGATTTGTATGTCACTAAATTATTGCTCAAACATGGATCTTAGTTGGACTTGAATCGAGATCGAATTCAACCAAAAATTAAGTTCGAATTGGATTTAAATTATTAAAAAATTCAGGGCTCAGGTTAAATTCAACTCAAGTAGACTAGACATTTGGACCAAAATTAGGCCCATAACTCACAAAAAGTATGAATTAAAATAAAAAAATATACAATTTTTATAAAAAATTCCTGGTCTAAATTTTCTTATAAAAGTCTCTAAAATAGAACATTTTCAAAAGAATTCAAAAAAGTCCAAAAATTACAAATAAGCCCCTCGAAGAATTTTACAAAAAATATTGAAACTTCAATACGTCCTTTTTTGTAAAAAGACCCCTAAAAGTTATAAATTTATAATTTGATCCAATTTTCTAAAAAAATTTGCAAATAACCCTCTGGATATCACAAATTGATACAAATTTTAAATCTCATCCAAAATTCTATCCACATATCCAATATTTGAAATAAAATATAAAATTGATTTGTCCATGTCCAATCTCTGGAATTTCAATTTTTGAATGAAATTAGGTATCATCCGATTATTTTAGGAGAGAATGGTATGATCTTCTTATCCTCTCAACCATTATAAAAGAATTTGTAGTCCTACATAAGAGAGAGGATCAAAGTCTAGAGATGGAGATTGGAGACTAATGAAACTTGAACTATGGATTGAAGAAACAGAAAGAAAGAAGTTGAATCAATAAAATTTCAGAATTTTTCTTCGAGGTTTCTTTCTCCTTTACATGTGTTCTTGGCCCCCTTGTTTCCTTCTTCCATTCATGTGCACCCCAACCATAGCCAACACTCAACTTAGATTACCTTGCATCGCTTCATGCTCTATATGTACGCATCCGCATCTAGCATGCATTGTGTGTATGAGCTTGTGTCTAGCATACACTGCATCATCTCCTCATCAAGAGATGGCTTCAACTTATAGCCAACTAGTGCCACCATCTTCCGCCACCATTCACCACTAGCTAGGGCTAGATATGGCCATGGATCTAAAGAAGGAAGCTCAATCTCACTATGCCCACCTTTGCGCCTAAATTTGCTAGCCACCGAAGCAGCCTCAACCACCACCATGCTAGTACAGGACCAGCTAGTGCTGAGGCTGACCGCCTCTCTTGCACCCACCAAACTTGTCCTCTGCATCAGCATGACCTACTCTATTGGTTAGCTCATGCTCCATGCCCACCTGACCCCACTCCAATGTGCCTTCGAGCCATGCGCCCGCATGGCCCTGCTTTGGTATGCTGACAAACTCTGCACCACCTCTAGTTGTCCTCCACCATTGTCTCTGCCAAGTGATCTTTGCCACCTCTTACCACTGATGGTGGTCGGATCTAGCTAGGAAGAAGCTTCAGGCCACATGGCTCGATTGAATGAAGGGAAGAAGACACAAGGAAGAAGGAAGGAGATCAGTGAAAAAGAAAGAAGAAAAAAGGCTTGCAACAAAAAAAAAAGAAAAAAAAAAAGAAGTGGTTTTGATTTGCATGCATAAGTCCATTAGTCTATATGCCAACCTTTGAGCTTACGACCATTTAGATTATAGGCTAGCCTTCGAGCTTGACATACATCTATAAGCTAGCCTTTAGACTCATGACCACTTGGATTATAGGCAAGCCTTCAGTCTCACCGAGTGTCCATAAGCCAACTTTTGGGCTCACGACCACTTGGATTATAAGCTAGCTTTTGGGCTCACCAAATGTCTATAGGCTAGTCTTTAGGCTTGTGACCACTTGGAACATAGGCCAGCCTTCAGGCTCATTGAATATCCATGAGCCAATCTTCGGGCTTGCAACAATTTGAACTATAGACTAGGCTTCAAGCTTGCTAAATATCCATAAGCTAGCCTTCAGGGCATGACCACTTGGATTGTAGGCTTGTCTTCGAGCTTACTAAACATCCATCATATAGCCTTTGGTCTCGCTAAACATCCATAGGCTAGCCTTTGGGCTCGCGACCACTTGGACTATAAGTCAATCTTTGGGCTTGCCGAACATCCATAAACTAACTTTCAGGCTTGCAATTATTTGGACTATAGGCCAACTTTCAAGCTTGCCAAATGTCTGTAAGCTAGCCTTTGAGCTCGCAATCATTTGGACTATAGACTAGCCTTCGGACTAGCCAAATATTTATAAGTTAGCCTTTAGGCTCACAATCATTTGAACTATAGGTCAGTCTTTAAGTCCGTCGAGCATCCACAAGCCAGCCTTCAAGCTCGCGACCACTTGTATTATAGGCTAGCCTTCAAGCACGTCAAATGTCCATAAGCTAGCCTTTGAGTTCACAACTATTTGGATTATAAGGTAGTTTTTGGGCAGTGATCATTTGGACTATAGGCTAACTTTCGAGCTCGCCAAATGCCTATAAGCTAATCTTATGGTTGGTGATTATTTGGATTATAGGCTAGCCTTTGGGCTCGCTAAATATCTATATGCTAGCCTTTAAGCTCACAATTATTTAGACCACTGGTCAGTCTTCGAGCTCGTCAAATGTCAATAAGCCAGCCTTCAGACATACAATTATTTGGACTATTTTGGACTTGCCGAATGTCTATAGGTCAACCTACAAGCTCATGATCATTTAGACTATCATCAAGCTATCAAGCTTGCTGAACATCTTTAAGCTAGCCTATAGGCTCATAATTATTCAGTTAAACTATAGTCCAATCTTCGGGCTTGCGTAAGGTTATCATGATGGCCTGAGAGCTCTTCTATCAAATCAATTAATATAAGTCAATCAAATTAAATAAGTCAATCACTTTGAACTCAAGTCTATTCAGCTAAAGTAGATACACGAAACTAATTCAACTCAAACAAAGTACTAAGTGGACCTAAATCAATCAAATTAATTAACTAAAACTTAAATTGAATTAGACCCAAATCCAAATTGAGTTAATCCAAATCAAAGTAATTCAAAGCCTCTAATCAGGTCCAAATTGGGTCAACCTAAAATCAAACTAAATTCAAGACAAATCTTGATTGAGTTAAATCAAGTTTGAATTAGACCCCAATTGGGTTAAGTCAAGTCTAAACCAATTTTAATTGGGTCAAACCAAGTTCAAATTGGACCTTAATCGGGTCAAATCAAACTCAAATTCAAATCCAAAATCAAATTGAACATGAAGCAGAAGTAGGTCACATCTGAACTAAAACTAGGTCAAACTTGAAACAAACTAAGTTGAACCAAACCAACTTGAACTTGGACTCAAGTCCATTAAAGCTCGAATCCAAACCCAATAAAGATCCAACATGGATCGAACCCAAATCTATTAATGGGTTGACCTTAATCTAATAAGAACCCAATAAGGGTTAGATCCAAGATCCATTAAGGATCTATTAACAAACCAATTAAGGGATAGATCCAAAATCCATTAAGGATCCATTAAGAACCCATCAAGGCAGATCCAAGATCCATTAAGGATCCATCAAGAACCCATTAAGGGTTAGATCTAAGATCTATTAAGGATCCATTAAGAAATCAATCAAGAGTCAAATCCAAGATTCATTAAGGATCCATTAAGAACCCATCAAGCTAAATCCAAGATCCATTAAGGATCCATTAAGAACATATCAAGGATCGATCCAACATTCATTAGAGATCCATTAAGAACCCATCAAGAGTCAGATCCAAGATCCATTAAATCCATCAAGGGTTGGATCAAGATCCACTAAGGATCCAATAAGAATCCATCAAGGTTTGGATCCAAGATCCATCAAGAATCCATCAAGAACTTGTTAAGGGTTGGATCCAAGATCCATTAAGGATCCATCAAGAATCCATTAAGGAAAAATCCAAGATCTATTAATGATCTATTAAGAACCCAATAAGAGTCAAACACAAGGTCAAATCTGACCCAAATTGAATAAAATCATACTTGATCGAAATCAAGTTTTGAACATCAAATTGAATCAAATCATACTTAAATTAAAATCAAGTTTGAAATCTAAATCAAATCGAATTGGACTTAACCAAAATCAAGTGAAGGTTAGTCAACAACAAGGTCAAAGCCATCAACAATAACTCCAATTTAATTGACACAAGCCAAAAAGGTCATTGATTGTCAAATCAAAAGTGATTAGCATAAGCTAAGGTCACTAATCATTCTTTTAAACTAAATTGAACTAAAAACATGCTTCAACTCACTCAATCAGTTAGCCAAATGGTGTGTTCGAATGAAGTCAACTAACAACATGTTTGAAGCTATCAGTCACACTCTGAGCTAAGCCAACACACACTTGAAAGCTGTTGACAATGCCTCAAATTTAATTGATAACATGCCTAAGAGGCCATTGATTATCAAATCAAAAATGGTCAGCATAAAACTAAGGCCACTAATCATTTCAAACCAAACTGAAGGCATGCTTGAACTTGCTTAATTAGTTAGCCAAACACCTTATTCAAAAAAGTTAATTGCCAACATTCAAAGCTATTAGTAACACTTCAAGCTAAACCTGATAAGCCATGGATATCACTATTGAAAGAAGTTAATCGCCAACACTCTAGGCTATTAGCTACACTTACATCAAAATCCAACAAGCCATCAGTAATGTCATTAAAAGAAGTTAATTACCAATATTCAAAGTTATCAGCAACACTTGAAGCTAAACTTGAAAAGCTATCTGTAACAGTATCAAATGGAGTTAATCGTCAATGCTTGAAACTATTGGCAATACTTCAAGTTAAACCTGACAAGCCATTAGCAACACTATCAAAAGAAATTGATTACCAACACTCAAAGCTATTGGCAATACTCCAATCTAAATCTAACAAGCTGTCAGTAGTGTTATAAAAAATGGTTGATTGGAAACATTTCAAGCTAAACCTGATAAGCCATCGATAATGCTATCAAAGGAGGTTAATCATCAACACTCCAAACTATCACCAAAAGAAGTCAATCACTAATGCTCAACTATTGACAATACTCCAAGTTAAACTCAAAAAGTCATTGGTAATGCTATCAAAACAGGCTAATCATCAATGCTCTAAGCTCTCACTGAAAGAAATCAAATTGCCAATGCTCAAAACTAGTGGCAACACTCCAAGTTAAACTCAGTAAGCTGTTGGTAACGCTATCAAAAGAGGTTGATCATCAACATTTCAAGCTATCATAAAAAAAAGTTAATTGCCAATATTCAAAGCTATCAGCAACACTTCAAGCCATTGGTAATGCTATCAAAGGAAGTTAATCACCAATATGCTTAAAGTTGTGGGCCACATAAACCATTGGTAATGCTATCAGAAGAAGTTAATCACCAACATGCTTAAAGTTGTTGGCCACACTTCAATCCTCTCCTACTTTCTCTCTCATCTTCTTTTGTCCCACCAAAAAATGCTATTAGATCTTAATAGGGCCAATTGACATGAGCAAAGATAGTTAGCCACACTATGAAATTCAATCAAGCTATCAACATTTGCCAAAGATCAAATCAAGCATTTATTCAAGTCAAATTCCACTCGGTCTAGCACACAGGAGTAGGGGGGCTGCAAACATGAAGTTCTTCCCATTCCCTTCCTTATTTCATGTCATTTATAAACATAAATTCTTTAAATTATAAAGTGAGGGTATGCCCTTTCTTAAGCCATGTACCTTTTTCATATCAATCAAATAATGTTTTCTTTTTTTTATGTCTCTATTTTATTAGCTTGGTTCTCATTTTAAGAGATTCTCATTTTAGGGGCTTGCACCGATTGAAATTTATATTCATACAACACCTGATTGAGCATTCAAACCACCCTCAAATTTCATTTGTTGTTTCCAAATTGCTCTTTGGTGTCTTAGCTATCTCAAATGATCAATTTCAGCTCCATAGTGACATTGGTTATAGCCTCCCAGTCATTCGATTCTGAAAATTGGTCAATAGGTTCTTGTGAATTAAGACTGGTAGCACCCCTCTATTAGTTGATCAGTTCCTCAACTGGTCGACCGATTTTGATGAGCCAAGACCTAACTTCTTTATCAGTCAACTAATTTCTCAATCGATCATCTGGTGTAGCTCAGAATCGGCGAATCAACACAATTTTTGGAAAGAATCCTCATCCAATCTCATCAACAATCAACAAAATTTCAATCCAGATTACAATCTCAAATTGCATCAATAAAGAATAAGATTCAAATCTCAAATTTCATTAAGAATCCACTCAAATCTTGAAAGATCCTCAAGAATCAAAGCAAAATGCTGAGATGAAAGTAAATCCTTGTACATTCTCATTAGCAATCAATAGGATTTTCAGTTAAAGGAATTGCAATCTCAAATATATCAATCAAAGATCCAAATTTGAGATCTGATTGCCAAAAAAAATCAAATCAAATATCAAATTTGAATCAATCAATAATTTGATTTGAGGATCCTCTCAATCCTATAAAAATAGGACAAGAGCACAAATTATGGACATGAAATCAGAGACAAAATACAATAATAGAGGAGCACAAAATCAGAGAGAATTAAAATCAAGAGAACATCATCAAGGAGGAGAAGTAAGGTTCCTTCTTTTCTTTGTCCCTCCTTTTGTTTTATCTATATTTCTCCTTTGTCTCTCTTCTCTTTCTTTGTCTCCTACCATGGAAGTCTCTAAAGAAGAAAGAAGAAGAAGAAGGAAGGGATAGATGTTGAAGAAAAAACAAAAAAAAAAAGAGGAAGTCCATGCCAAAAATAAAAGAAGAACAAAATGAAAATAATCTGCTAGCTCACTCGAAAGTCAACTTTGGCCTAGGACCAACCTACAGTCTAATTCAAAAGCCATCCTAACCTAGGGCTAGCCTACAGATTCACCCAAAAGTCAACTCTAGCCTAGTGCCAACCTGCGGGCTTATTTAAAAGCCATTCTAATTGAGGGTCAACCTACGAGCTCACCCAAAAGTCGATTCAGCTAAGGATCAACCTGCAGACTCATCTAAATACTAATTTGGATTGAAGGCTAGTCTGCAGGCTCACCTAAAAGTCTATTTAGACCAAACATCGGCATATGGGCTTACCTAAATATCAAAATTGACTAAAGACCAACCTGCATGCATGCCTAAAAGTTCAAACAACTTAGGCTTAGTTCGTTGTCTCACCTAAAGTTATTATGATAGACCAAGGGCTCTTGAACCAAAAATAAGTTGACAAACATAAATCGATCAAATTAAAAAGACTCAATCATATTGAAGTCAAGCTAATTCAGCTAAAACATATGAACAAAATCAAATTGACTCAAATAAAGCACCAAATGAACTAAATGGACAAAACAAATAGATTAAAACTAACACAGATGGATAGAAAAGTTCTCTATCAGTCAGCCACCACTCTCTCAACTAGTCGACTGGTCTTATTTAATCCAAACTGACAAAACTCTGTTGATCAGCTGGCACCATCAATCGATTGACTGATTTAATAAATTGAGAAAATATAGGACCTCTTTGGTAAATCAGTACCCTAATTGGTCATTTAATTTTGATAAATGAAGAATAGGACCCCCTCTAGTAGACGACCAATACTCAAACTGGTCATCTGGTTCTGATGAGCTTGGAATGAAACACTTTCGGCTGGTTGATTAGTAGCCTAACTGATTGTCCATTTTCATTATAAATTTAATGATTTAAGGTTTAGATTTAACCTTAATTAGACCAAGCTTTGATTTGTCCAAACTTGGATCAATTTGGATTCAAATCAAGTCAATTTGGAATAAAAAAATTTTTGAATTTGACTCAATTGAGTCAAGCAACATTCATACTAAATCAAAACAAATTCAAATTGAACTCTAATTGAGTCAAACCAAAATAAATTTGAATTAAAACTTGAATGAGTCAAGCTACATTTGAATAAAATCAAAATAAATTTGAATCAAATTCAAACCAAACCCAAATAAAGTTAAGCTAAGTTTGAATCAAGTCCCAACTAGGTCAAGCTAAGTTCGAACCAAGTCCCAACTGGATCAAGGCAAGTTCAAACTAAATCCTAATTGGGTTAATTAAATTTGATTCAAAATCCAATCACGATAAAACCAAGATTCAAATTTGAAGTAAAATAGCTCAAAACCTGAGTCAGAACATGTCAAACCTGAGTTAGAACAAATCTTTGTTCTAACTTGAACTAGAATATGTCAAAAGTTGAATCGAAATAGGTTCAACTAAACTAGAATAGGATAAAATATAAACCAGGACAGGTCAAAACCTAAACCAAAAATAGATCAAATCCTGAACCTAAAATAGGTCAAAATTTGAACCAAAATAGTTCAAAACCTGAACTAGAAATGGGTCAAAACCTAAACCAGAGATAGGTCAAAACCTGAGCTAAAAATAGGTCAAAATCTGAACAAAAAACTAGTCAAAACCTAAGCTAGAAATAGGTCAAAATCTGGACCAAAAACAGGTTAAAATCTAAATTAGAAATAGGTCAAAACCTGAATCAAAATAATTCAAATTTGAAACAAAATAGGTCAAACCTGAATCAGAACTAAGTTGAACCAAATCAAATTGGACATGAACTTAAGGCTTCAACTTGAACCCAACAAGGGTTGAAACCAAATCTTTTAATGGACCTATCAAGAACCAATTCAAGGTTAGATCCAAGATCAACTATCATTTGTTGACAACAAGTTTAAAGTCATTGACAATACCTCAAACTTAATCAATAATGCACCAATGAGGACATCGATTATCAAATTAAAAGAAGTTAATTGCTGAAATGCTCAAAAATATCGGCCACACTTAAGATCTACACCCAACTCCATAAATAGTTAGTGATGCTATCATTCAAAAGATGTTAATTGCTGAAATGCTCAAACCTATCGGTCACACTTCAAGGCTATACTCAACCCAGTAAGCTATTGGTTACACCATCAAATAAAAAGAAGTTAATCACTGAAATGCTCAAAGCTATTGGTCACATTTCAAAGTTATACCCAATCCCATAAGCAATTGGTGACGCTATCAATCAAAAGAAGTTAATTACCAAAATACTCAAAGCTATCACCACACTTCAAAGCTATACTCATTTCCATAAGTAGTTGGTGACACTATCAACTAAAAGAAGTTAATTGTCAAAACAATCAAAGCTATCAATAACACTTCAAAACTATATTGAACCCCATAAGCCATTGGTGATGCTTGTTTGAGATAATTTTTACCACAATCAAAATTATTTAAAATATGATTAAAATTGAGACTTGTATGCCACAGAATTATGACTCAAATGTGGATCTCTATTTGGCTTAAATCACATACGAGTTTGACCAAAAATTGAGCTCAATTTAAACTTTAATTATTGGAAAATTTGGGCTCAAGCCCTAGTCTAATCCAAATAGGTTAAGTGGGCTGGATTTTTGGATCAAGATTGGGCCTAAAAGTTATTTAAAATTTAGACCAAAATAACAAAAAAGAAGAATTTTGCAAATAATTCGATAGATTGAATAAACCTAAATAAATGGATCTTTGCTAGATTTTTCTTACAAATAGGTCTCCGGAATAAAAATTTTACAAAAAAGTCCAACAAAATTCTAAAATTATAAATCAATCCAGCAAAATTAAGGGTTTACAAATAGACACCTCAAAAGATTGATAATTATAGTTCAATCCTTATGAAATCCAGGGCTTGCGAATAAACCCCTCCAAAATTCCGTATCTGTAAATAAACTTCTAGAATTATATTTTTTTTGAATAAGTCCCTCAAAAATGTTTACTTATGAATAAGTCCTATTTTTATGCAAAAGAGATCTTAGAGGTTTCAAAATTTTATAAATATATTCTTTTTATGAAAAACCCCTAAAATTCATAAAATTTTAATTTAGTTCAATTTTTTTGGAGAAAATTATAAATAACCCCTATATAATTTCAAAGTCCGAGATGAGTATAATATTCAAATTATCATCATCAGCAATAAGTAGATTTATCCATATCTCTTCACAAGCTTATTCAAACTTAAGATAAGCCATATGCGTATCTATTTACATCTATGATTAATTCAAAAATTCAAATAAAAAGGAGATCATTTCTATCCTAACTTCATTTCTTTGAATCTTATATAAACCTATTAACCTAAAAAAAAAGATATTAGAGATCATTCTTAATTGCTACTTCTCTTCCTTTCTTCTTTCTTTGGTTTTCTTTTTGGTATGGGTTCCTTGTTGCATCCCCTCCGGCCTTCACTTTGCAGCCTCCGCCTAAGCCCCATTCTCATGTAGCCAATCCCTCTACGTCTTCAACCTCAGTCACTACCAATTGCCCCTATCTTGTATAATTGCCTGATATCATCTCTGCAGTCTTCTTCTTTTCTCTAACAAGGAGAAAATCCAATGTTGAGATTGACACAGTGTAGGGAGCCATAGAAGATGGCCTCCTGGAGCCACTCTGCCGAATCAGTGGCAGCAAAGATCTCTTCTTGCTTTGATCCAAGCAATACTTCTCCTGCTGCCAAAAGTCTCCCTCTAGAGATTGGCTGCTTAAGCCCGCCAGCATTGACTAGCTCCGTTCCCCTCCCACCTCGACAACTTCCTTGGCCACCTTGACAACCATGTCATGACCAGCCCCACCATACCTCTACACAATCGTGCATGAGCCGCCACCCACATTAGCCATTGCTTCTTCCATCTCTAGTAGGTCGAGCATCGCCTCTGCCTCCAACCCACCAAGAATCCCCTTCACCTCTGGCCTCCTTTCCACCATTGTTGAGCCACTAGGCCACTGCCTATGCCCATGTCGGGTGGTAGCTTGCTGCCACTATAGGCCAGATCTAGCCAGATCTAGTTGTGAGATCGAGAGGTAGGGCTGCCCCCTACCATACCACTAAGAATCAAAACTACATCTGCCCATTTTTTATTGGACTTGGGTGGAGAAGGGACTGTGCCACCATGGCCCAGTTGCGAGAAGAGAGAAGAAGAATAGAGGGGCACATGCAAGCTTGAGGAAGAAGATAAGAGGTAAAAAAAATGTAAAAAAAAATATTGTCAAAAAAAAGAGGAAAATTCGGCCAAAAAAATAGGTGAGAAGGGTTTCAAGCTTGAGAAAGAGGAAGAAATAAAAAATAAAAAATATAAAAAATTGTTGTGTAAAAAAAGAGAAAATTTTGGCAAAATAAAGAAGAGTTTGTTCCTAAAAAAAAGGGGGAAAAACCTTCTCTCATTTTGATTTTTGAGGGAACTTTGTTAATATCGCAGCCACCCATAGTCCTAGGTGTGATGATGAAACTCCACCAACATTGCGGGCACCCGTAGCTCCTTGAAAAAGGTAAACCCTCAACACTGCTCACGGCCCCTCGAATACGGTGAACACTCAACACACTCGTAGCCTCTAAAAAATGGTGAATCCTCGACATAGTGCGCGATTACCCATAAACCCCTCAAAGATGACGAATCTCCATTACTCCAAGTTAGCCTTTAGGGTTGAACTCAGTTAGTCTTTGGACTCACATTTAACTAATCTTTCGGCTCGCATTTAGCAAATCTTAGCCCTTGCACTCAACTAGCCTTTAGGCTCATATCCAAGCTAGCCTTCTGGCTCGCACTCAGAAGCCTTCAGCCTGGCACTTAGCCAACCTTCGAGCTCACACTCAGCCAACCTTTGGGTTTGCATCCAAGCTAGCCTTCGAGCTCACACTCAGCTAACCTTCGCGCTCACACTCAACTAGCCTTCGAGCTTTTGCTTTGCCAACCTTCAAGCTAGCACTTTGCTAGCCTTTGGGCTTGCACCTTAGCTAGCTTTTGAGTTCACACTCAGCTAGCCTTCAGGCTCACATTCAGCCAAATTTTGGGCTTGCACTTAACTAGCCTTTAGGTTCACACTCAGCTAGCCTTCAAGCTTACACCAAGCCAGCCTTTAGACTCACACTTAGCTAAGTTTGGACTCACACACTAGCCAGTCTTTGGACTTGCACTCTGCTAGCCTTCGGGCTTGCACCTTGTCAGCCTTCTAGCTCATGCCATAGCCAACCTTCAGGCTTACATTCAGCTAGTCTTTGGGCTCGCACTCAACTTGCCTTCTAGCTCGCATCTTAGTCAGCCTTTGGTCTCGTACCTTAGCTAGCCTTTGGGATCATGCCTTAGCTAGCCTTTGGGCTCACACTCAGCCAATCTTCGGGCTCTCACTCAATGAGCCTTTGGGATCTCACCTTAGCCAGCCTTCGAGCTCACATTTAACCAGCCTTTGGGCTTGTACTTAACTAGCTTTCAACCTTGCACTTAGCTAGCCTTTAGACTTGCACTTTAGCCAGCCTTTAGGCTCTCACCTTAGCCATCCTTCGGACTCACACCCAGCCAGCCTTCGAGCTCGCATCTTAGCTAGCCTTCAGGCTTGCATTCAGCCAACCTTCAAGCTCAGCACCTTAGACAACCTTCAGTCTCACACTCGGACATCCTTCAAGCTAGCACCTCAATCAACTTTCAGGCTCGCACCCAGTAAGCCCTCGGGTTTGCACCTCTAGGCTAGTTTTCGAGCTCGCAAACTAAACCAATCCTTTAGTTTGCACATTTAGAGTTAGGCTACTAGTCCACCTAAAATTATCAAAAATAGCTAAGGACCCTCAAATCAAATTGATTAATGTGATGTAACTCAATTACAACAAAATGATAAAGGCAAAGTTGACTCAAATGGACTTAAATTTGGTTAAAAAAAATGGACCAAAGCCCAAATCATGATGGACTCTAAAATAATTCAAATTGAGTTAACGTAGATCAGATAAACTCAGACCCAACCCGGATTAGATCCAAGTTGGGTCAATTCAAAATCAAGTTATATAAAGATTAAACTAAGCTCAAATTGAATCTTGATTAGGTTAACTCAAGTCTAAAAAATAGCTAAGCTCAAACTCAAACCAGTTCCAAGCTAGGCTGAGCCTAAATTGACACCAAGTCAAACTAAGTCGACTTGAACTTAAACCAAAGTTCAGTAGACCCGGGCTCGATAAAGGTCCAACATAAGGTCAAACTAGACTCAAGTTAAATGAAGTCAAACTCAGACCCAAACTATATTGGTCTCGATGGAACTAAATAGGGTTAAACTATGTCTCACTAGGTGCGTTGAACCCTTAGCAATACTCTAAGGGCATGAACAATGGGTGATGTTACCACCCTAATTTGAACCAAAATTAGTTAGAATAGAACTAAATAAGGTCAAACTGAGTCTCATTGAATGTGCTATATCCAACTTCATAAGTCATTGGTGATGATTAAAGAAGTTAATTGACAACATACTTAAAGTCAGTGGCCAAACTTCAAAGCTAGTCAATCCCAAAAGCTGTTAATGACACATCTTCCAAGCTAAGCTAACCCAAAAGTATTGGCAATGCTTCAAATCAAATTGAACTAAGGTAGGCTTGAACTCGCTTAGTTAATCAGTCACAACACCTTATTCAAAAGAAGTTAATCACCAATATGCTCAAAATTGTCAGCCACACTTTAAAGCTATACCCAACCCCATAAGCTATTGGTGACACTATCAAACGAAAGAAGTTAATCACGAACATGTTCAAAGATGTCAGCCACACTTAAAATCTATACCCAACCCCATAAGTTGTTGGTGATGCTACAAAACCTAGAGAAGTTAATTGCCAATGCACTCAAAGCTGTCAATCACACTTCAAAGCTATACCCAACTCCATAAGTAGTTGCTCATGCTATCGAGCTAAAGAAGTTAATTACCAACATGCTCAAAGTTATTGACTACACTTCAAAGCTAAGACAACCTAAAAGTATTGACAATGCTTCAATTCAAACCGAACTAAGGTAGGTTCAAACTTGCTTGGTCAGTCAGCCACAATACCTTGTTCAAATGAAGTAAATCAACAACATGATCAAAGTCGTTGCCCATACTTTGAAGCTAGTCAGTCTCAAAAGCTATTAACAATGCGCCCCTAAGCTAGTCAACCCCAGAAATAGTTAACGATATGCTCTTCAAGCTAGTCAACTCTGGAAGCTATTGGTAATGTGCCCTTTCAAGCAAGTTAACCCTAGAAGCTATTGATGATGCACCCCTCAAGCTATCAACCCCAAAAGTAGTTGACAATGTGATTCTCAAAGCCATACCCAACCCTATAAGTTGTTGGTGACACCATCAAAATCAAAGAAGTTATCACCTATGCCTTATTGGCTATGAAAACACTTCTAGGTCAATAGAGTTATTGCCAATGCTTTATTGGCTAATGAAAATACTACAATCCAAATGAAGTTATCACCGATGTCTTATTGCATAATGAAAAATACTTCAAATCATGAAGTTATCACCAAAGCTAAAAGCTATCAGAAATACTTTAGGTCAATCTCGGCAAGCTACTGGTAATGCCATCTAATGAAGTTATCACCAAAGCTTAAAGTTATTAGAAACACTTTGAACTTCTTCCATTGCCTTCCATGTCCAATAATATGATGCCATCAACACCTACCAAGGACTGAGTCAACCTGGGTCGAATGCCATGTGACCCACCGCAAGGGAGCGGGGTAGTAACATATATCAAAGCTTCTTCTTCACTTTTTCTCTTTCTTTATTTCTTTCATATTTTCTATATTTTTATGTTGAAATTAATTGTAAAGTGAGGGCATACCCTTACCTAAGCCATTTTCTTGAGATCAATCAAATACTTTCTTTTTTTTCTTATGTCTCTATTTTATTAATTAGGTTTCTTACTTTAAGAGGTTCCTGACAATTATCGTGGTAATTAACAACAGGGGCTTGTACCTGTTGGAAGTTAATTTTTTCACAACACCTAATAATGCACTTTAAATTAAAACAAATTTTGATTTGTGATCTGAGATTACTCCTTGGGGTCTCTACTATCCCGGTTAGTTAATTTTGATCTCACAAATTCTAGCATGCCTAGTGGGATTTGACTTTTCCTCCAAGAAGAAAAACCTAGCTAAAATGGGCATATATCAGAAGAAAAAAGTTGAAAGTTGATGATTGATTAAGAGAAAGGAAAATGGCATTATTAAGTGGCCCTTCTGCCCCAATCCACACCATCATCCTTGGTGAAAGGTTTATGGCACACTTCGTTAACCAACGATCACCGCAGGAGGCAGCTGTAGTCTATATCTACACCGATTAATCCCTCATCTCCTACACAGTAGGTAAAGGCCAAGTCCACTTAGAGGGCAAAAACCTCTTGTTCAAAGGGCAGAGACCTCCTATCTAGGGGCAATGACCTTCTATCTAGGGAGCAAGGGTCAAACCTACTCAAAGGGGGCTAAGACCAAATGCCATTATGCCAATTTTTTATGACAAAATAACAACCATCATAGGGGTAAATGGAGTTCATATTAGCCATTAGGCTATTTCCAACTCTATCCAATTCATGCATGGTGCTTCTACTTTCATTAATAGCATCACTGCTCCTAACATCGCTAATACTACTATTGATCTAGTCATTGCTCCACTTATCTGGTATGGTTTAGCCTCTCACCTCCCACCTTATGAGTAGAGATCAAGTCCACCCAAGGAGCAAAAGATCAAGTCCATTCAGGGGGAAAAAGATCAACTCAACCCACGGTGCAAAAGATCAAGTCCACCCTAGGGTCAAAAGACTAACTCCACCAAGGAGACAAAGACCGAGTTCACCCCAATAGCAAAGATTAAATTTTATTATGCTAACTCTTGATAATGAAATAGAGATTTCATTAGCACAAATCAGGACATCAGCCTTTTAAATACTAAGCAATAGGAAAAATATAGTTTTAACTGCCTATAGCTTATCAGAGGAAGGATCAATAGAATATTCGATCGACTTTAGGATGTAGAATTGAACCTAAAGCTAGATTCTATAATCTTCACCTCCAATGCTACAAGGGCTAAAGGAAAACAACAGAAGAACACATGTTCAACTTTCTTCATCTAAGAAAGTGGCAATGCCATCTTCTAACACCAGAATGATTAATAGATAAGTAACTAAATCTGAAAAGAAGCATACTTGTGCCAAGTCAATAACATGGCAAAGGCAAATGGTTGCATGAGCTTCAAAACCACAAAAAATATCAAGCCTATGATGGGATGTCTAATCACATCAAAACTAACTAATCAAGTATGCATTTCATTCTTCTTGAGATAAAACATAAAAGAAAATTCACTAAGAAAAATAAAACAAAAAAAATGTAGTATTCAAGTGAAATACCTTCTGTCTTAGAGATAAGGTCTTTGAAAATGAAAGAGTTATGAAGTCAAAGATGGTCGATGATGAAATATGATAGAGTTGGAATCTCAGCACCTCCCCCACCTACCTACACCCTAAGTTAACTTTAGCAATGCAAGCTTGGAAATATGGTAGTCAATCTACAAGTAACTAAAATCCTGTTAGGAAAGTTGCTTCAAACATGAAAGTGCTAAGATCAAAAGATAACCTCTTGAGAATCTCATACTAGAGGCAAAAGATCCACCCACACCCCCCCCTCCCCCCCCACCTAAAAAAAGATTTTAAAAAAAGAGAAGAATAAAAAATAAAGTCTTAAATGGACAAGTCTCATATGAAAAACCAAGCCAAGAGAGATAGACTCAAAGAGTAAAAATCAGTTGGCATCTACGAGCACACAAACCTTGGATCCTCAAAAGAGGAATGAGATTGATAAAAAAAAAGTTAAAAAAGGCAAAAAAAAATACTTAAAAAATAAGAAAAAAAATGATAAAAAGGGGACAAAAATTGGATTACATGTCGAAATTATGCGAACTGACCCAGGCTTATTTCGATGTATTATCGACCAAGAAAGACCACCCAAAGAGTAAGTACCAATTGGTATATGTAGGTATGTAAACCTTAAAAATTGAGGTTCAGAGGTATCCGAGATCAAAGCCAAAGTCAAAGAAGTAACTAATCAATAGGAATATGGTCCAAGTGAAAACATTGCTAGAAAAATAGGTTTCTGAAGAAAACATTGCACAAAGAAAAAAGGTATAAAAGGAGGTTGATTGGTAACCTACCACCTATTGAGACTAAAATTATCCACAAATTTTAATAGGCCTAATTAAATAAGAGGCCTTAATCAAAGATGGAAGGACATATCATCTATCCACTAAAATATTTTTGAAATAATAAATATATAGAAATTTTTCTTTCAAAAAAAATACAAACACATATGCTTTGCATCATTTTTCTTCTTCTAACATCATAGTTAAATTAAAAAATAGAGAAAACATTACTTCATAAGGTTACTTCTTTCAAAGCTCATGCGTCAATTTGGCATCTAGAAGATGAAATGTTAGCTTGAAGTATTACAACTCGACAAGTATCGATCAAAGTGTCTGCTCACTAAGTCAACTGACCATTGTAGCATGTCCAACTCCAACTTATTAATATGGAATTATACGAGAAAAGTCTCATAAAAATAGTAACTTCTTTCTTTATTCTTTTCCTACCAAGATATCGTATGAATGATAAGGTGAAGAAGCATCAAGGTGGCACTCAAGATAACCCTCCAAGCAATCAAAATCAAATTGGTTGGATCGACTGGTCAAGCCATCATTCACTACCTAAAAGCGATAAAAAAAAAAGGGGGCATATCTCTTCCTAGGCTCTTTGATTTTACGAACACTCCCAAGTTAGGATCTCTTCTCCCAACTATTGTCAAGTGATAGTCTTTACATTATGGATGCAAGGACTCTAATCCGCCTGTCAAGGAAAAGTAGAACTCCTTTTGATCAAAATAGAATATTTTCCTCAAAGACAAGCACCATAATACTTTGCTAGTATGTGCAAGGATGAAAATGGAAAATGCTCATGTCTCAAACATACAAGTATACTCAATAACTCTCCTCTAAAAATACATGATGAGGTCAAGGGGCATATTGTGTGAGCATACATCATGAATACTTAGTCAAACATTAAATACATCCTCATATAAAATAAGATGGTAAGGTCAAAGTCAAGTTCTCTCTCATTCAAATACTTAAGGAAAGTATATTGTTAAAGCATTTGAAGTAGACAGCCAATACATTGGGTTAATACTAAGTAAAATCCTTATTTTCCACCATTAAGAGATTGCAAATAAGAAAAACAAAACTCTCTTGTCAAATACTCACAAACAAAAGCATATAGCCAAAACATCAAAAATATAAAAAAAAGGATTAGGGGTTCTTCCCTCACCTCAAAATACTGGGGGCAAGTAAAATTCTCCTCCCTATTATTTAGGAGACATTTATCATCATGGCATTCAAGAAAAACTAACATATATGATGTTTCTTATTACTTCTATAATTAATAGATAAATTCAAAAGTCATAAAATATTTGACAAAGAATTCAAATAGGTGACTTATGTAGTGGTAAAAAAAAACATACTATCCTACAGTGCAAAACAAAGTTTATCATCTCCAATACAATAAAATCAAGCTTATCACCTCTAATATAGTAAAATCAAACTCATCACTTCCAAAATGATAAAATAAAACTTATCTCCAAAATGGTAAAATCAAATACCTCATTTATGAGAATGACGGTCAAATGTGCTATCTCTAACATGGCAAAATCAAAGTAGCAACTTTGGAAACTAACAAGTAAAGTCTATCTTGCATAATGATCAAGTTCGCATTTACATGGTAAATTAAATCTACTTTCATATGATAAATTAAAGTCCATGTCGTGTAGCGATCAAGCTCACATTTAGATGACAAACTAACTCTACTTTCACATAGTAACCTAAGTTTATTTTCATGTAGTAACTTAAGTCCACTTTCACGTGACAAACTAAGTCTACTTTCACATGGCAACCTAAATCAACTTCTACATTACAACCTAAGTCCAATTCTTATGGTAAATTAAGTCTACTTCCACGTGGTGAACTAAGTCCACTTTCATGTGGCAACTTAAGTCTATTTTACGTAGTAACCCAAGTCCATTTCTACGTTGTAAACTAAGTCTATCATCGCATGGGAAATCTAAGTCTACTCTTGTGTGGCAATTCAAACCCATATAATCAAGTCATGAAGTGTTGATATAGGGACAAGTACTTGAAAATTGTTTGCACTCTCTCTTCTTGCCAGAACTCGAGAAGAGCCTGTGAAAAGGATAATTTGTTAAAGGTAATTTTTGTCATGATCAAATTTAATTAAAATATGATTAAAATTGAGACTTACATGCTACTAAATTATGGCTCAAATATGGGTCTCAGTTAGGCTTAAACTGTGTTCGAGTTTAGTTAAAAATTGAGCTCAATTTGAACTTAAATTATCAAGAAATTCAAGCTCAAGTTAGGCTTAATCCAAATAGGCTAATTGGGCTAAATTTTTGTACTAGAATTAGGCCCAAGATTCATCTAAAACTTGAGCCAAAATCACCAAATATAAGAATTTTACAAATAGGCTTCTATATTACATAAATGTTCATAAATAGGTCTTTTACCAGATTTTTCTTACAAATAGGTCCCTGGAGTAAGAATTTTGTGAAAAGGTGTAATAAAATCCTAAAATTATAAATTAGTCCCACAAAATTGAGCATTCGCAAATAAACTCTTCAAAGGATCAATAATTATAATTTGATCCTTATGAAATTTAAATTTTATTAATAAACCCCTCCAAAATTCTTTATTCAAAAATTTTTATTTGCGAATAGGTCTAAATTTTATTTAAAAAGGATCCTAGAAGTTTTAAAACTTTATAAATAAATTCTTTGTGTAAAAAAAGTCCCCTAAAATATATAGAATTATAATTTAGTCTAATTTTTCTAAAAAAATTGCAAATACTCCCCTATAATTTCAGTATCCGGGATGCATACAACTTTCAAGATATTATTATCTACAACAAATAATTTGTACATCTCTTCACAAGGTTATCCAAACTCTGAACAAACCCTATCTATATCTGTTTACATCTACATCTATCATTCAAAAATTCGAACAAAGAATATTTATTTCAGCCGAACTTCATCTTTTCAATCCCTATAAAAATTTATAGAACTTGCAAATTAAAGAATAGAAAGAGATCAAAGATGAACAGAGAGTTTTGAAAATTAGAAGAAAGATTAGTACTCAGAGCATTCAAGCAAGAGGAGAATTCAAGGCCAAGAACAAAAAAAAGTTGTCAAATCTTATCTTGTATTTGGTTTTCCTTCTTTTCTATGTTTCTTTGCTCTCCTCCTCTCCAATGTTGTAGGTTCATCTCAATTGGCTGTCGTCTGCCATTGACCCAAACTTTAACTGCCCATTGGACTACCTCCCGTTCTGGCCTTGCATTATTGTCTAGCCATCCCCATGGGGACCTCATCACCTCCTCGTAGCTCCTTACCTTCCTTGAGCGTCATCACACCCCACTTGACTCATTGCCTGTCCGTGATCTACCTTTGAAGCCCGGGTCACTAGCCATCGCCTCAACCACTCACTCTGCCTCGTTGGATCTTCTCCCTCACTGAAAATCCTATCGCCCCTACATCATTGGATCTCCCCCCTCACCGAAAATCCTATCACCCCTACATCATGCTAGTGAGCTGGCTACTACCTCCTCTGCGGTTTCATTCCTGTCATCATTTATGCGTGGCTGCCTCATTGCCACCACCTACCTAGTTTGTTGCCACCACTTGCTTGAAGGCTACCACAAATTAGTGCTGACCAAGACTAGATCTAGCTAGATATGGTCAGATCCAGCCATGAGGTGAGGAGGTTTGCCTCTCCACCAAGGAGAGAGGCCAAATCCGATCGAAGGGAGATTGGGATGCTTGGGCCCAGTCATGTTTCATGGAGGAAAGGGGGGCTTAGGGATTTGAAGAACAAGGTGAAAAAACATTTAAAAAAACTTGTTGAACAAAAAAAAATATCTGACCAAAATAGGAGAGAGGTTTTGGGCTTGCGAGAGAAAAAAAAAAGAAGGAAAAAAATAAAAAAGAGAGTTATTGAGAAGAAAGTGAGAAAAAAAAGTAAAAAAAGAGAATTCAGCAAAAATAACAAAAAAAAAGTTTTCAATATCATGGCCACCCACGGCGCTCAGTAATGAAGATAATGAATCCATGACCTCACTACAGCCACCTAAGGTCCCTCAAAGACGGTGATGAAGATGGCAATGAGGGTAGTGAATCCATACCTCACTGTGGCCACCCACGGCCTCTCAAAGACAGTGATGAAGACAATGTACCCATGAACCTACTGTGGCCACCCGCAACCCCTCGAAGATGGCAAATTCAAGTTAACCTTTGGGCTTGCACTCAGCCAACCTTCAGGCTCACATCTAGCTAGCCTTTAGGCTTGTATCTAAGCTAGCATTTGGGCTTGCATCCCAGCCAACCTTTGAGCTTGCACTCAGCTAGCCTTCAGGCTTGCACCTATCCAGCCGTCAAGCTTACATCCAAGTTAGTCTTCAAACTCGCACTCAACTAGCCATTGGACTTCAATCTAGTCAGCCTTTGGGCTCACACTCAACCAACCTTTAGACTCACACTCGGCTAACCTTTGGGTTCTCATTCGGCTAGCCTTCAAGTTTGCATCCAAGCCAATTTTTTAGCTCGCACTTAGATAACTTTAGGCTCACACTTAGCCAACCTTCAGGCTCACATCTAGCGAGAATTTAGGCTCGCATCTAGGCCACCTTCGAGTTCACACTAAGCTAGCATTCTGGCTTCCATCCAAGCCAGCTTTTAGCCTCACACTTAGCTAGCCTTCGAGCTTGCATCCAAGCTAGCTTTCAAGCTCACACTCCATCAGCCTTCAAGCTTGCATCCAAGCTAGCTTTCAAGCTCGCACTCAGCCAGCCTTCAAGCTCACATCCAAGCTATCCTTTGGGCTTGTACCTTAGCCAGCTTTCAGGCTTGCATCTAAGTCATTCTTTGGACTCACACCCAGTCAGCCCTCAAGCTCACACTAAGCCAGCTTTCGAGTTCGCAAACTAAGCCAACCTTTAGGTTCGTATATTTAAGCTGGATTATGGGTCCATCTAAAATCATTATAAATAGCCAAGGACCCTCAAATCAAATTAATTAATGTGAAGTAACTTAATCACAACAAATGGACAAAGGTCAAGTAGGCTCAAATGGACCTAAATTGATAAAATAAATGGATTAAAATCCTAATTGAGTTAATATAAACTCATACTCAACCCTAATCAAACTCGAAATGAGTTAATTTAAAATCAAGTTAAGTTCAAATAAAATCCAATATGGATTGGACCAAGCTCAAATCAAATCCTAATTGGGTTAAATCAAATCCAAATTAAAGGGGCAAA
Organism: Trichopus zeylanicus subsp. travancoricus; assembly: GCA_005019695.1. NCBI lineage: Eukaryota > Viridiplantae > Streptophyta > Magnoliopsida > Dioscoreales > Dioscoreaceae > Trichopus > Trichopus zeylanicus. The sequence continues at coordinate 71,322 of RXID01021986.1, read as the reverse complement.
TTCAAAGTCAAACCAGAACTAAGCTAGGTTGAGCCTGAATTGAAATCAAGTTGAACTAAATTGACTTGAATCCATCAAGATGTAGACCTGAGCTCAATAAAGGTCTAACACAAGGTTGAACTTGACTCAAACTAAATAAAACCAAACTCAGACCTGAGCTAAATAGGATCAAATGGGTCCCATTGGGTGCATTGAATCTTTGGTAATACTCCAAGACTATGAACAAATGGGTAATATTACCATCCTGACTTGAACTAGAATTAGTTTGAATAGAACTAAATAAGGTCGAACTAAGTTTTGTTGGGTATGTTACAAAAGTCTTTAACAATACTTTAGAGCTAATTAACCCCAAAAGTCATTGATGATGCATCTACCAAGATAAGCCAACCCAAAAGCATTGACAATGCTTTAAATCAAACTGAACTAAGGTAGGCTTGAATTTACTTAGTCAGTTAGCTACAACACCTTATTCAAAAGAAGTTAACCGCCAACATGCTCAAAGCTGTCAGCCACACTTTAAAGTTATATCCAACTCTATAAGTCGTTGGTGGCATTGCCAAACAAAAGAAGTTAATTACCAATACACTCCAAGTTGTTGGTTACACTTCAAAACTATACCCAACCCTCTAAGTCGTTGGTGATGCTACCAAATTAATGAAGTCAATCAATAATACACTCAAAGTAGTTGGCCATACTTCAAGCTAGTTAATACTAAAAGCAGTTAATAACACGCTCTTCAAGCTAATCAACCTTGAAAGCAGTTGATGACACACCCTCCAAAGCTAGCCAACCCAGAAGTAGTTGGTGATGCACTAGCAAAGCTAGCCAACTCTAGAAGTAATTGGTGATGTGCTCTTCAAGCTAGTCAACCCCAGAAGCAATTGATGATGCATCCTTTCAAGCTAGTTGACCCCAAAAAAAGTTGACAATGTGATTCTTAAAGCTATACCCAACGTTGTAAGCTATTGGTGATGCTACCAAAACCAAAGAAGTTATTGACTCTTCCTTATTGGCTATGAAAATACTTCAAAAAATAATAAAGTCATCAACTATACCTTATTATCTATGGAAACAATTCAAAAAACTAAAAATGTTATTGCCTATGCTTTATTGGCTATAGAAACACTTCAAAAACTAAAAAAGTTATTTCCTATGCCTTATTAGCTATAAAAATATTTTAAAAATCAAGAAGTTATCACCTATGTCTTATCAATTATAAAAATACTTCAAAATTAATAAAGTAATCACCTATACCTTATCTTGATGAAAATGCTTTAAAAACTAAAGAAGTTATCATCTATACCTTATTAGCTATCAAAATACTTCAAGATCAATGGGGTTATTGCTAATGCCTTATTGGCTAATGGAAGCATTCCAACCCAAGTGAAGTTATCATTGATGCCTTATTGGCTAATAGAAATACTTCAAATCATGAGGTTAGCACCAAATCTCAAAGCTATAGAAAATACTTCAGGCTAATCGTGACAAGTCACCAGCAACACCATCTGATGAAGTTATTGCCGAAGCTAAAAATTATTGGAAATACTTCAAATATCTCCCATTCCCTTTCACATCCCATCGGATGGTACTATCAACATCTGCAAAGACTGAGTCAATTTGGGTTGGATGCCACATGGTCCAGCACAGAGGGAGCGAGGTAGCAACATGCATCAAAGCTTCCTCTCCACTCCCTCTCTCTCTTTTTCTTTCTTAATTTTTTAATGTTTTCTATAATTTTAGGATAAAATTTATTGTAACATGAGGGCATGCCCTTACTTAAGCCATGTATCATTTCTCAAAATTAATTAAATGCTTTTTTTTTCTTTCTGTGTCTCTATTTTTATTAACTAAGTTTCTCATTTTAGGAGGTTCCTGATAATTGTTAGGGTAATTAACAATAGGACTTGCACCTATTGAAAATCATATTCTCACAACACCTGATAGCACACTGTAAATTAAAATGAATCTTTATTTGTAATTTGAGGTCACTCCTTTGGGTCTCCACTATTTTGGATGATCAACTTTGATCCCATAATGCCATCAAAAGTAGTTAATTGCCAAAAACACTCAAAGTTATCAACTACACTTTAGAGCTACATCGAACACCGTAAGCAGTTGGTGATGCTATCAAGCAAAAAAAGTTAATTACTGAAATGGTCAAAGCTATTAGCCACACTTCAAGGCTATACCAAATCCCATAAGCCGTTGGTGATGCCATCAAATCAAAAGAAATTAATTACTAAAATACTTAAAGCTATCAGTCACAATTCAAATCTATATTGTCACACTTCAAATCTATATCTAACTCTATAAGCAATTAGTGATGCTATCAACTAAAAGAAGTTAATTACCAAAACAGTCAAAGCTATTCATCACCCTTCAAAATTATACCCAACCCTATAAGTTGTTGGTGTGCTATCAACCAATAGAAGTTAATTACCAAAATGTTCAAAGATGTCAGTCATATTTCAAAGGTATTCTAAATCTCATAAGTCATTGGTGATGCTATCAAAAGAAATTAATTATCAAAATACCTAAAACTATTAGCATGACCTCAAAGCTGCACCCAACTCCACAAGTAGTTGGTGATGTTATCAACCAAAAAAAGTTAATTGTCAATACACTCAAATCTAACAAATATACTTCAAAACTATAACTAACCTCATAAGCAATTGGTGAGGATATCAATTAAAAGAAGTTAATTATCAATATGCTCAAAGCTATCAACTGCACTTCAAAGCTACACCAAACTCCATAAGTAGTTGGTAATGCCATCAAATCAAAAGAAGTTAATTGCTAATACACTCAAAGCTATCTGTGATACTTTAAAGCTATATCTAACTCTATAAGCTATTGGTGATGTTATTAAAAGAAGTTAATTGCCATAATTCTCAAAGTTATCGGCCACATTTCAAAGCTATATCCAACTCTATAAACTATTCATCATGTTATCAAAAAAATTTAATTGTCAAAATGCTCAAAGCTATAGGTCGCATTTCAAAGCTATACCCAACTTCATAAGCTTCTAGTGACACTATCAAAAGAAATTAATTGCAAAATGCTCAAAACTATTGATCACACCTCAGTGGAATACCAAATCCTATAAATCATTAGTGATGCTATCAAAAGAAGTTAATTGGTGAAATGTTCGAAGCTATTAACCACACTTTAGAGCTACACCAAACCCCATAAGTAGTTGATGATGCTATCAAAACAAAAAATCTTAATCATCAAGACACTTAAAGTTGTTGGCCACACTTTAAAGCTAGCCAATCAAAAAAATAATTATTGTTGCTACAAGTCTAGCTAACGCAAAGTCGAGGCAGTTAGCCACACCTATCATAGTAAGTTATCAGCATCTACCAAGGATCAAATCAAGATCCATCCAGCATAAATTTCACTCAGTCTAGCACACAGTTGTGAGGTAGTAGTGTGCATCAAGCTCCATCTACTTTCTCTCTTATCTTCTTTTTATGTCCCATGGGTGACATTTCAAATCTCATTAGGGTCAAATGATACGAGGCAAGACAATTAGCCACACTTTGAAATCAAGCCAAGTTATTTACATTTATCAAGGATCAAATTGAGGCCCATCCGAGCCAAGTTTCACTCAATCCAACACACAGGAGTGGGGCAGTGGTGCATATTAAGCCTTTTCCCACTTCTTTTTCCCTATTTTTGTATTATTTTTAATCATTAATTTAAATTTTTAAATTGTAAATTGAGGGTATGTCTTTGCTTAAGTCATGTATCTTTTCTTCAAATCTATCAAATCATGCTTTCCTTCTTTTGTATCTCTATTTTATTAGCTAGGTTTAGGATAATTAACAATAAAAGCTTATACCTGTTAGAAGTCATATTTCCATAATACCTTATTACATACTCAACCACTATATATTTTGATTTGTTGTTTTAAGATTGCTCCACCCCTAAGTTAGCCTTTATGAGTAGTAGTTTTTTTATATTTGATTATGCATTTTGAGTAATCTCAATAAACTTTTAGATATGATGGATAATAACTTAAATTAGGTATTATTTCATCATCCTTAAATGGTGAAAAAATTGGTGATTTTTTTACATCTTCACTAGTGAATTCTGGAGATGATAATTGGCACTTTCCAAAGGTAATATTGTAATTTATATCACTAATAACTTTGCAACCTTGATTAAAATCCTCAACAAGTGTAGGTGGCTTCTCTTGTAAACTAAAATTTTCTTGAGAACTTTTAGTAGGCATGTACAAATCCTCATTTAGACTCCCTTCATCCATAGGATAGGTATTCAAAATTACTTCTTCACCATCATCTTTTTCTTTGGCATTCATTATTATAGAGGAAGAAGGTTTAATACATGAAGAAATTGTAGCATAATCTATAACAATAATACTAACTTCTGAAAAATTTATCTCAGAATTTGCAACTTCCTTTTGAAATTTTTAAGAAGCTAGATTGAAGTTTACCATTTCTTGAAACCTATATTTCAATTTGGTGCGCATCTCCTCATAATGAATAGAGTAGTCATCTTGCAAAAATTTTCTTTCTAAAAGGTGTTACATCTTCAACCAAGTTTGGGCCTTTTGATGGCCTTCTTTTGCGTGTTGATGTTGAAGTTTCTCCCACCATGATGAAAATTATCTCTTGAGTTTAAGTTCAACAACCTTAATTTTTATTATCTCAAGAACTTTCATACGCTTGAACAAGCCTTCAAGTTGTTCTGCCCAATTGAGAGAGTTTTCACATCCATGAAGTCAAAGAGTTTGGTTTGAAGAAGTTGTTTAATCTAATGATCTCCAAGACATCATACTATAAGCCTTTTCAACAATCAATTAAAAAACTTGATTTTTGGTTTTAATATTCTTCAAAGCTTCATACTTCCTAGTGATAGAAGTATAAAAACTTTGTTTAATTGAATCTTAAATTTGATAATTTCCCGAATCACTATTTATGGAGTTGTCAACACTAACTACAATAAATAGTGTTGAACTAAGGAACAACCTCACTTTGATATCACTGATACTACAAGAAAGTACATAGATTAGGAAAAAGATCACCATCTTTTCAGCATGATAGGTCCTTAATTCATAAAGAAGAGAGGGTGTAAAATAATATTATCAATAGAAAAAAAATTTTGTTACAGCCATGGGGTTGTATATCTCTTCAATAAATTTAGAATCCTAGTTGAAATAAACTAGAAATAGGACCTCAACTCTAATCCTAATTTTATTTCATATTATGTTAGAATTATTATAAACTCAGACTCACAAACAAACTCTAATTTTGACTAATATGAAGACCCAATTAGTATAAATAATAGATAGAAAAATTTTAAGAATTATTCTTAGCTTTCCAATAAATGGTTATTTGCCTAATTTGGATGACTATTCGAGAAGATATCTACTCCAGCTGTATCAATCCTGACAAACTCTAATTGGAGTTAGAATTCAACTTGGACTTGATCTCCAATTTTATTGTAAAAAAAATATAATTGTCTTGCATCAGAATATAATAATAATGACTCAAGATTTTCTTTAATTTCAATATACAAAACTAAAAAATAATAGAAAATATGCAATAAATAACAATCAAAATGTAGAAGAAGATAGTAATAAGGAGGATCTTTGTGAGGGACAAGGTTGATGCGGTTGCCAAACTTTTCATCTTCATCATTAGACCTCGACACAACCTCCATGAAACTCCTTCCCTCCTACAACTATTATTTTCTAGAATGCAACAAGCTTCTCAAAAAACATAAAATCAAAGAAAAACTAAGAAAATTGGGAATAAAAAAAATAATAACCTATGAAGAGGAGAGAAATTCAATAGTGAGAACACTTTCATAGGTTGCTTGCTCTTACTTTTTACTATTTCTCCTTCACCAGAATCTAATTTGGGAGAACAAGAACAAAAGAAATTTAAAAAAATCTCTTCCTAATAGGAAACCATGAATTCATAAAAAAAGAAAGAAGAAAAGGATGGCATAAAAAAATATCCTTCTCCCAAATAGAAAATCATAATTCATAAATCAAATAAAAAACATTTTTCTCCCAAATAGGAAACTATTAATTTCATGGACGGAATAAAAAATGTCTCTCTCAAAAAAAGAAATCCATGAATTCATGGCAAAAAAAAGTTTAAAAGAGAAGGATAAAAAATGATGATAATTAATTAAATTTATGCAGTAGTTTTCTAACAAATATTTATAAAAAAAGAAAAAAAATGATGAAATAAAAAATCACAAGAATTAATTGAGATTTATTAAGGCATTTATTTAAGCAACAAAAATTCAAAGAGAAAAATATCATTTATAATATATGGTATGTTTACTAAAATACTCGTCATAATTTTGTCTATATAGATAAAAAGAATGATAAAAATAATTTTTCTCACTTCTCTAATAGGAGTGTATATATATATACATATCATTACAACCTATCAAAAAAAAATAAATGATTGCTCTAGACTAATACTTAAAATATTAAGGGCTATGATATATGATTATATTTGATAATCTAATTTTTCTATAAGAGAGATAAAAGAATTGTGTTGATCGTCTTCTTTTTCACATGGATAATTTTGCTTTTCAAAATTTAATTAGCAGGTATATTAGTCTTTTTTCAATATCTTAGTGAACATTTTTTGTGTGGATAGAGGAGACTTATGCTAGAGGAGATGAATCGGATAGAGGCCACAATGCTTGGCAGCTAGGATGGCTAGAGCTTATATCAAAGGGGAGACACCTTGTTGCTCTTAGCAGTGGCAAAGATCGAATAGAAATAAAGAATTTGCATCTAGCCCATCCTTTTTTTATCTCTCTGTTCCCTCTTCCATCATATTATCTTTAACCTTACTTTCTTCCTCTAGAATTCTAGCATGCTGACAATACGAAGCAATTACAAGTGAAGGGCACATCGCCTTTCTCACTTTCTTCAATGATATCTCCAACGCTGAGTAAGCCCTCCTATCATCATTTTCTTCTACTATTTGATTCATCTTATATTTATTATGAACAAGTTTCTGAAAATTTATAAAAATAAGCTTTATAATCTCTTCAATTTTCTAATTTTTGTAATGTGTATGTCCATATTTGTGACTAACAATTTTAAGAAGCTTATGAATTCAATGGTTAAGATTCTTTTATTTTTTAATGGCAGATATTTGAGTACAATTTTGACTAACAAAATGTGGTCTTAAAAATTTTAGTAATATACAACAAGAAGACAAAGAAGAAAGTGATAGAAGTGGTTGTATATATATATATATATCTTCTTTATCTCTATCAAAATTGCTTTCATTTAGCAGAGTTTTTTTAGAAGATAATGGCTAAAAAAGCTCAATTTTGTATGCATAAGCACTAAAGCAACTAAAAACATTGATATGAATATTATGATCCTTTATCCATGATGTTTCTATCTCTAGCAATTGGTAGGAAACTAGAAATTAAATCATATGCAAATTCCATTCAGTTCTTAACTTAGAAAATTCACATTCAAAAAGATAAAAGAATGTATAAGCTAATCGATTGAAGTAATGTCCCATCTCTTTGAAAAGAGTCAATTCAATTGTTTTGTTATTTGAAGAAGATCACTATCATTAAAGAGAGGAACATAATTTCCATTGCTAAAAAACTAAAGAAAATAGAAAATTTAGTATAATAATTGATCCTGCTAAAAAAGAAAAGAAAAGGGAGATGAGAGATGAAAGATGAAATGAAAGATATCGAGAAGGATGACTTTGTATTCTCATTCCTTAGTGCTTTCTCCACTTCTATGAGAAGCTTGTTTGGTACTCATTTGGGCTTTGAAAGCTTTCAAAACCTTCTTTTATACTTTGCTTGGTTCTTATAAGATCCCCTATTTTGTAGTTTTTGAATTTGGTTTCTACAATTGAAATCACAAGAACCATGTAATGCATCCACAATTTATTTTGTATCCAAGAGGATGCAACTGTAAATCCATCATGGCATCAATCTTGCTTTTGGAGGTCGCAAACAAACATGGAAATTAGATATATGGTTGGATGCAAATGAAATGCTTGGTCTTGTTCTATTATTTTGTTTTTTTATGTTTTGTTTTAAAAACAATATGGTATATGATTTAAGTATATTGTCAGATATTTAGCATTGTAAATGTTATCTAATTTTTGTATGTATTATTTTTGCATACCATCAAACACATAGACTAATGCTCCATGTAACTATTTACTATAAGTTATTTGAATTTTTGAGCAACAATAAATTAGTTGAATTGCTTCTATGAACATCTCTTTGTGGAACACATGAATCTTAGATGACTTTTCATGCTTGTGTAGTTATAACACTCGCTAGATATATAAAATTGACTATTAAATAGTTTAAATTAATACTACATTGGAACTTCTATTTGATGTGAACATAAAAAAAATTATACCTAAAAATTATAATTTATCCTTGCTAGAAAATTATAAGTTTGCTAGAAAATTATAAGTTATCCTTACTAATCTAGCAAATTATTTACGTACTCAATTTTTTGAGCTGTAATTTTTTTATGTACAATGAATTTCTTGAGCAAACTTAGCATTTTAAAATAGTATGTAACGATTAAAAATGAGAATGTTCCTAGTTAATAATTAATTATAAATTGCTAACCAAACGGTGATTTTGTAATTAAATTATATTTAAGATAACCAATAAGTGATCTATAATTACATATAAATATCCATCAAATAATTAATGCATCACATGTAATGTACGTGAAATCTATTAATTATTTCTATTTCAGACTTATGGTAAAGTAAATTAAAATTATTAATTTTATAAGTAAAATTAAATAAAAAATATATAGTTTTTATATAATTTTTTGGTAAAAATTAATTATTACTTTACTTATTTTCTAACAAACTTGCAAGTTTTAACACGCTCTGGAACATAGAGCGTTATGTCTTATATGTAAGAGTCCCTTACTATTCATGCAATACCAATCGTCTATCCCCTTAATCTGTTTTCTTTGGGTTCCACGGTTTCCCCGCCTAGAAAAGCAGCCACGTGGCGGAACCCTCGTCCAAATTCAAATTAAATTTTAAAATGAATATGTGGCATGCCCCATTTGTAACGCTCCTGCCACTGGGTGCGAGCGGAAACCCTCCGTGTCCTTGGCCTTTTCTATCCTCGGAGAAGCGAGCAAGCGAGCAAGCACCGGAGGAGAAATCATGGGAGAGATCCCCGATCGGAAGCGCAAGGGAAAGGTTTGCACCGGTCACAATTTGATCCGCCATTCTATTTCCTCATGAATTGGACTTGGGATTTTGTTCTGCATTCTCCTTCATTCTCGTAGGGGATCGTCGACGATGGATTCTTAGGATTTAGATTTTAGATGTATTGAAATCACGATGTAGATCTTGTCAAATTGCTTATTAAAGTTGTTGTTTTTGAAGATAGGGGGGTTTTTGAGATGGACTGGCCCTTATTTGAGATTGGGAAACATAATGTCATGATTTTTGTGTTGTGAACAGAATACATCAGGTTTCGGTTTTCTGCTTTTGGTGATTGTTGTGAAGCACGTTGAGATTTCTAAGCATGATTCTAGTGTAGATTGCATCTGCTGATTGGTGATCTGTATTTAGTTCGAAAACAATGGAAGTTTTTGTTTTCAGGCCAATTCCATGGCGCTAAACAGGAATGCTATTTGATAGTTATGTTCCCTAGTTCTGATTTTTATCAGCTAATATTTTCATGTTTTGGTATTCTTACTGTGTAAATTCATGATTGTAGAAGAAGAAAAGCAGTTTACATTTTTATCAATTCTATAATCTTTGAAATTTTTAGATTGTTCCATATTGGCGCGAAGCTTACCAATACCATAAATGTCGCCTGAACAACATTAACTGAATATGTAATATAATTTTTTAAAATATAGCCCTGTATATGTATATCACGTGTTTGTTTAGTATTTAGTGGACTCCAAATAGTGCTATTTTTTCTTTTTGTTTCAGATTCTATCCCTCTTTCACTGATAATAAAAAAAAAGTCTTCTCAAGGAACATATATAACTTAATTAAGGCAGTAGGAGCAAGATTGTTGAAGTGGTTTGGCAATATCTAGGCTGTACGAGCCCTAATCTCTGAGGTACTGTCTAGATGGATTAACAGGCTGCCTCGTAATTTAAATGAAAAAGGAAATGTGGAAGTCCAATAGGAAATCAGAAGAAAATAATGAAGTGAAAATAGAAAAGGAAGATAGATGAAAGGCGAATCTGTATAAGGCATGAGAAAGAAAAACAAAAAGTGTAAAATAACAAAATAATAATTAAGGACCAACTAAAACCAAAGTTCGGTTTTTTTTTCCTCCACTTTTGTATTGAATAGGCAATAGATGTATAATAGTCATTAGGCAGCATGTAAGTAATTTTTCTGCCATTGAACATTAGCATTGTCCAAACAAGTCATATGTTTTTCTTTGGTTTCTTGGTCTTTCTATTGCCTCTTTCCTTGTTAGCTTGTAATTTTTTTTATAAACCATTATTATCTAGTAAACATCACTTCGCACTGTACGGATATATACACGTGCATCCTAAATATTTGCACAACAGGCCAATTAGCATTGGCCACCAATTATTTTGTTGTCATATATTAAATATGCTTGATATATGTCTAGTGGAGTTGTATGAAACGTATTCAATTACATATGATATTCATTGCGATGTTTTAGATGTTTATGTAGTCAGCTAAAAGTTTAGAATATGATTGGTTTCCGTTTTAATTTATTCATATTCTTTTGATAATCATGCCATGTGCATGATCATTGTCTTGGCAACTGATCTTACAAAACAATGCTTACGTGGCCTATTAAGCTCATAGGCTGGCCCTGCTGAAAAACAATGAGAAGAAGGTGATTTAGCTGAGTGCACCCTATGCATTTACCTTTGAAGGTTTTTTTTGTGTTGATTCCATTACTATTTAGAATTAAAATATGTATATGCTCGTATTATCTTGAAGTTATATATAGCCACGAATGGGAAGCTTTATTTAGTGGTGACTCTCAAATAATCTATTTAGTAAACTAACTCGTCCAATTCCAATTTGGCCCGAGTGATTCTCTCATTTCATCAGGATGGTTGTTGAAAGCCTTGGTAGCAGATGTGGGACAGCTTACCTTGCTCTAGGCTTCCCCTTCGCATCAATAATGCTAGTGGTTGTGTTAAATGGTTTCCAAGTATATTCTTTACTTCCAAAACCGCTAAGAAATACTAAATAGTTCAAAGAAAAGATGCATGCTGCTGAATATAATATTAGGTTAGTTTGTATACTGTCCCCAAATCAATGTGAATGAAACTGCTGTAACCTAGAGCAGATCATAAAAAAATCCGTGTGGAAGTAATGCACCTAAGTGGAATAGTCTACAAAAGAAGATGCTGATCTCAAGTGACCAGGTTATTGCTGAAGCAGAGAAAGTGGGGTTTTGCGTATGTACCCGGCAAGATTGTAAAAGTACACATATGCCCACCCAAAGTTTATAATTGCATGTTTGCCCCTGGGAAAAACATGTACTGCATATGTACCAGCTGTCGTTTATGTCATTAAATTGTTGTTTACATGTTTCACACGTGCTTTCATGAGATTCAAGAGAATTTGTTCGATATATTCCTATTGCCTTCATAAGTTGTTCCTGTAACACTTTTTTGGTTTATTTATCTTATTTTTAAGTTATTGGTTGAATTAATGAACTGCTTTCTTTTTTGGTGCAGCTGTGCATACCCGAAATGGAAGATAGACTTAGTCTGCTTCCAGGTAATGCTATTAGCAACATCCTTTCGGATCTGCCAATAAGGGATGCCATTAGAACATGTTTGTTATCTAGAAAATGGAGATACGAGTGGACCTCAATTCCTGAACTTGTATTCGATGTGCGTAGTTTCCCTGAATCTTTATATGATAAAATTGGGGAAATTGTGGGTCAAGTTCTGTTACTTCATGATGGCCCCATTCACAAATTTGACTTTGATGGGTATGTCTTTGCGGAATGCTTTGGTTTAGTTGATCGATGGCTGGTCCACTTGTCTAGAAAAGGGATCAAGGAATTGATTCTTTCATTTTCTCCACATCGTCGCTACCAGTTGCCTACTTCTCTATTCAGTTGTCGACTATTAACCTATTTACAATTACAAGACTGTGAATTCATACATCCTTGTGTATCCGAGGGTTTTCCTACCCTCAGAACTCTTGTTCTTGCATATGTTACCATCAGCGATGATTCATTTGCAAGGTTGATTTCAAACTGCCCACTTCTGAGGATATTGAAGTTCTTTTACTTTGATGGTTGCGCTTGTGTCAAGGTTAATGCTCCGTCTCTGAAAGAATTGGTTGTGAAGGGTTTCTTTCATGACCTGTATCTCGAAAATACCCCCCTTCTAGATACTTTGCGTGTTGGGCTTCGCATCTTTTTGTATGATGATGTTGGTGAACCTGATAATGAAGCTTATGAGAATCCAAAACTTGACAAGTTCAACAGTGCTCTCACTGGTATTGTGAATATTGAGAGAATGGAATTGAAGAGCAATATATTAGAGGTAAATGCACATTTTTTGATGCCCCTTGCTTTTGTCTCACATTTTTTGAAGCTTATGTAAATGACGTAATCCTTTTCTGGTTTCCTCTTGTCTATGCAGTGTATGGCCAAGGACAGCACCTTAGGAAGGCTCCCCACATATCAGCATTTAAAACGTTTACATCTGGGCTTTATTAATTTCAGAGATGCGAGACAAAACCGGGTCATCTGTTGCTTCCTTCAACATTCTCCCATGTTGCAAGAGCTTGAAATACAGGTGCCCACCCTTGAAGCTGGTATTATTTGTGATAGACAACTAGCTGCACCTGCATCTCACTGTGCCCATGTCCATTGTCTGTTATAGGCTTCGCCAATCCATTTTCTTGGTGCAGTATCTGGTGCTAGGTTTTGGGAGGAAAAAGAATCAACAGATTCCATATTCATCTTCGTCAATCTCCAAACTGTGACAGTGACTGAAGCATTTGGTGATGAATCTGAAATGGAGTTCGTAAGGTTCCTGCTTGCTCATGCGCCTATGCTCAAGACCTTAGACATTAGCCTGGCTTCTGATGCACTGATCAATGCAGAGATTTTGGAAGAGCTTATTCAGCAGTTCCCAAGAGCATCGACAGAAGCTGAAATCTCAGTTTACTAGTGGTAGTTTACACCGGGAAATATTATATAGAAACATATTACCGAAAATGGCCTACAGACGGAAGTTTCCAAATAATCCTAGGTGTTAAGACCCTGCATTGAAAAGGGCATAGTCATGGAGTTTGTTTGACAATAATTTCTATTTGGAGCAGTCTATCCAGCATAGGCTGACAGTTCTTTCTAATTATTTCAGGACATATGTTTATGAAATAAAGTAATAAACCATCATTTGCAGATTACTTTATGAGGTTGGTCGCATTCTGTTTTTATACACTGATTGGTTGTGCAGTTATGGTTCGATCAGTTATTTTGGTATACTTGCATGTTTATTTCTGAATTTTGCATGATGCTATGATATTTTAAACAGAGAAGGATGAAAATTTACCTCTAGTAACTATATATGTTGAAAATAGGGTGTATATGTTGACTGAGTAGTTGAAATTTTAGGGAGTTATATGTAGTATTTATACTCAATTTCTCAGGGACTAATCCTTCGGAAGTATAGGGTTTTCTATGCATATCTTCCTAAAATATATCATATTTTTGTGTTGCCCTTGATATTTAAAGATTTCACATAACTCTGTTCTTTCACATATATCACTTGAGAACCCCCTTCACTGAATTACTTCCAAGGGATTCTTGGTTAATAAAGGTTAAAAATAGGGATCATGTATATCTTTTTTGAAATATCAGTGATAATGCATAAATATGACATTTTAGGGAGTCTATTATGGAAAGTTATAGGAGTTACATGCAAAAAACCCTATTTTCTGTTGGTCATATTACATTTCTCCTGTCAGATAAGATTAGCCAAATACAATATTCATGGTCCATTTCCGAAGATCAGTGCAACAGTACATATCTTAGAATATACGTAAAGATCTCCATTGATTTGAAGTTTAATTACTCATGCCTTGCAAGTTTCTTTTTCGTGTTTATATTTGAACTGAAAGTTAGCATCAAACTTCAGCTGAGAATGAGAAATGCTTACCTTCAAGTCTTCGATTTTGTTCTTCCCACTTGTGCAGCTACATTCTGATGTAGGACACTCAAAGGAAGCTCAAAAATATCAAAAGAAGCTAATTCAGAAGTCAAAGGGTCATAGCAAATGATTTGATTCACTCTTTTATTTAAACTTAGGATTTATCTTACTTAGTACCTTTTTATGTTGAAATTCTCTTTGTTATGATGTCATGAGTTTCTCCTAGTATGAGTCAATTAGATCTTATTCTCGGATTCCACCAACCCAAGATTAATTTTGAGTTGAATCATATTCAGTTTAGGACTTGGGAAGGATGAATCCTTATTTAGGATTTTATTTTCGTAGGTTAACTTATTTAGAACTTCTACCAACTCAATTAATGGGTTCAAACTGAGTTGTATTCAGTTTAGGACTTGGGAAGCCAGAAACCTACTCAAATAGGACTTCTGGTATTTGTATAAATAGGCCTTCAACCCTATGGACGGGGAACCGCTTTTATTCTCAATAAAGTTCTACTTTAGTGAATTTTCTCTCTTTCTTGTGGATTCAAGGAGTTCTTAATAGAGGCAACGGTGTTTTTTTCGTCTACCACGCTTGTTGCTATGTCAAGTGGTATCAGAGCGAGGCTCTCCTTGCATATTGTCTAATGACAACGCAACCAGCAGTAACCCTAGGGATGGTGCTCTTGTGGGTAATAACATTAGCCGTGAGTATTTTGATTCGACCATGGAGACAATCCAAAACTCACTTGCAAGCTTGATGCTGAGAATGGACCAACTTAAACGCCTGAATCAACAACGTCGACAGATCGATGAAGTGACTTGTGATCCAATTGATCGAGGAAAGGCTTCGCAAGTGAATCCAAAGGGTTTATAAATCCTTGAACACTCCAACAATGAAGAAATTGAAGACATCCTTCATCGACCAGTTTCTGAGCATGATAGACATCATGATTTTTGCTTGAAGATTGATCTCCCACTTTCAATGGCCAACTTCAGATCGAAGAATTTCTCGATTGGCTTGCTGCAGTGGAATGGTTCTTTGACTACATGGAGATTCCAGATTCGAAGAAAGTAAATCTTGTTGCTTACCGACTCAAGGGGGGGGTGCATCAGCATGGTGAGAATGCATCTAGTTGGAAAGGACATACCAAAATAAAGCTCCAATTTGAGCATGGCCACAGATGAAGGCTCTTCTCGAAAAGCAATTCCTTCCCATAGATTATGACCAGGTACTTTTTTAGCAATATCAAAATTGTCGATAGGATAATTGCAGTGTGAAGGCATATGCTGAGGAGTTCTATCGCCTATCAGCGCGTAATAATCTAGTAGAGACTGAATATCATCAAGTAGCAAGATTTATCGGTGGGCTATGCACAACCATCCAAGATAGGATTTCCTTGCAACCTATTTGGACAATTAATGAGGCTGTGAGGAGTGCAACTCGTGTGGAGTCCCAATTTGAGTGACCTTTCATCAGAAATCAAGTGGGGAGAACAATTGGTGAGAATTCAAAAAGAGCATAATCTATTCCTAATAGAGGTGCAGCTACACAACCTCCTCGACCTCCCACACAAGTGAGTCTTGAAGCTAGACCTACAAGGCCATCAAGAAACACCACATCAGTAAAGAACCCAAGTTCAAATCCTAATCTAAAGTGCTATTGCCGTAAAAAATTTGGACATTGTTCTAATGTTTGTCCAGCACAACAACCTGTGAACTAGGCTATTGAAGATAATTTTGTGACTTACGATTTACATGACTCAAAAGATGATGACCTAGATTGTGATCAAGAAAACTATAAAGATGGAATATTCGAGGAGCCTGATGGTGAAAGATCATCTTTAGTAGTTCAGAATCTAATATACATCCCAAAGCAAGAGGAAAACCTACAACGTCACAATATCTTCCGCACTCGATGCACAGTAAATGACAAGATTTGTGACATGATTATTGATGGAGGAAGCAGTGAAAACATCATCTCCAAGACTATGGTCGACAAGCTTTAATTGAAAATAGAATCATATCCCTCTCCCTACAAGACTGGCTGGATTAAAAAGATTGGTGAAATCGAGTAATTGAACAGTGTCAAATTTATTTTTCCATTGGAAAATTCTACAAAGATGAGGTAACCTGTGATGTTGTGGAGATAGATGCATGTCATATCCTTCTTGGCAGACTTTGGCAATTTGATAGAGATTCTACACATATTGGATGAGACAATCGCTACATCTTCTTCACAAATGGAAAGAAAATTATTCTTACCCCCATTGGCGAAGAGCGTCGACCCAAAATTTTACAAGAGAAGGGTCACTTCTTCCTGATTGTGCAAAATTTTATAAACGAGGCTAAAGAGATAGCTCAAATAGTTGTTGTGATTGAGAAAGGAATGGAGACAATGCCTACTGAAGCTCCAAAAAACTTGCAACCTTTCCTAGATGAATTCAAGAAAATCATGCCCGATGATCTTCCTGATGAACTACCCTCAATGAGAGATATTCAACATCACATTGACCTTGTTCCTGGAGTGAGTTTACCAAATCTACCCTACTATAGAATGAGTCCAAAAGAGTCACAAATTTTACAAGACAAGGTGGAAGCGTTGATCAGAAAAGGAATTGTCAGATCAGCATGAGCTCATGTGCAGTTCCAGCCTTATTGACACCTAAGAAAGATGAAAGTTGGCGGATGTGTGTAGATAGTCGAACCATCAACCGAATCACGGTAAAGTATAGATTCCCAATTTCTCGCTTAGAGGACATGCTGGACATGTTGGAAGGGTCAAAGGTGTTCTGTAAGATAGATTTGAGGAGTGGATACCATCAAATCAGAATTAGACACAGTGATGAATGGAAAACTGCTTTCAAAACAAAAGAAGGACTTTATGAGTGGCTTGTTATGCCTTTTAGACTCTCAAATGCACCAAGTACCTTCATGCGATTGATGAACCAGATACTCAAACCTTTCATTGGTCATTTTGTTATTGTTTACTTTGATAATATCCTGGTGTACAGTCATAATGAAGAAGAACATAAAAGGCATCTAGTAGAAGTACTTACTGTGCTGAAGAAGGAGAAATTGTACATCAACTCAAAGAAATGCCATTTTATGACTGAACTTGGCATTCTCGGGATTCGTGGTAAGTGATATAAGGTGGCAGATGCTTTGAGCTGCAGGGCAGCCTTGATGGTAACTATAAGCAAAGAAGTTGAAGGATTTGATTATTTGAAAGAATTGTATGCTGAAGATGAAGATTTTAAAGAGGAGTTTAGAAAGTGTCAAGTAGGACAAAGAAGTGATTTATATCTCCATGAAGACTTTCTCTTTAAGGGTTCTTGTCTTTGCATTCCAAGGTACTCCTTGAGAGAAAAGGTGGTGAAAGAGTTGCATAGTAGTGGCCTAGCAGGAGATCTTGGGCATGACAAGAGCATTGCACTAGTTGAAGAGCGCTACTATTGGCCACAACTTAAGAGAGATATCGGTCACTTTGTACAAAGGTGCTATGTATGTCAAACAGCCAAGGGAAGCTCTCAAAACACTGGACTTTATACCTCATTGCTTATGCCAAATAACCCATGGGAGGATCTATTGATGGATTTTGTTTTGGGCCTCCCCAGGACTCAATGAGGCTTAGATTTAGTATTTGTTGTTGTCGACAGATTTTTCAAGATGACACACTTCATTCCATGTAAGAAGACAGTAGATACAATAAGGGTGGCTAATCTATTCTTTCAGGAGATTGTAAGGCTACATGGAGTGGCAAAGACCATCACTTTTGATCGTGACACAAAATTTCTAAGTCACTTTTGGAATATATTATAGAAGCGATTTGATATGTCTCTACAATTTAGCAGTGCTTATCATCCACAAATAGATGGACAAACTGAAGTGATGAATCGAACACTTGTAAACATCATTTGGTGTCTTGCAAGAGACAAACAAGCAGTGGGACTATGCATTCACACAATCTGAATTCACTTTCAATAACATGAAGAACAGGTCCAGGGGAAAATCGCCATTTGAAATTGTCAATGGAAGAACCCCACAGCACCCGCTAGATTTGGTGGTGTTGCCCAAATTGCCAAGAACAAGCATAGCTACAAACAATATGGTGGAGATAATTATTGAAATGCATTCTGAAGTAAAGAAAAAATTAGAAGAATCCAATGCCAAATACAAAATTAAAGCGGACATTCATAAGCATCCAAAAGAGTTTCAAGAAGGAGATCTGGTGATGGTGCACTTAAGGAATGAACGGTTTCTAGCTGAAACTTACAACAAACTGAAATAGAAGAAAATTGGGCTACTGAAGATATTGAGAAAAATAAACAACAATGCCGATGTCATCGACCTTCCGAAGGATTTCAGAATCTCAAAACGCTTTTAATATTCAAGATTTGTTTGACTACCATGCACCTGAGGACTGTAAGTTACGACAAAATAACTCGAGGATGAGTTCTTTACAAGAAGGGGACATTGATGTATGATACTTAAAGGAAGTTTAGAAATATCAAAAGGAGCCAATTCAGAAGTCAAAGGGTCAAGACAAATGATTTGATTCACTCTTTTATTTAAACTTAGGATTTATCTTACTTAATACCTTTCTATGTTGTAATTCTCTCTTAATTATGATGTCATGAGTCTCTCCTAGTATGAGTCAATTAGGTCTTATTCTCGGATTCTACCAACCCAAGATTAATTTTGAGCTAAATCCTATTTAGTTTAGGACTTGGGAAGGATGAATCCTTATTTAGGATTTATTTTTATAGGTTAACTTATTTAGAATTCTAATAACTCAATTAATATGTTCAAGCTGAGTTGTATTCAATTTAGGACTTGGGAAGCCAGAAACCTACTCAAATAGGACTTCTGGTATTTGTATAAATAGGCCTTCAGCCCTATGGATGGGGAACCACTTTTATTCTCAATAAAGTTCTACTTTAATGAATTTTCTCTCTTCCTTGTGGATTCAAGGAGTTCTTAACAGAGGCAACCGTATTTTCCTCGTCTACCACGCTTGTTGCTACGACACATTCTTGTTGTTTGTTTTTTAATATCTTTGATTTTTGATGATTTTGTGTCTCAGCGATGAAATGGGAGGTTCTATTTTAGTAAGGAAATGAGAGGGATTGGAAAATGAGGAAGAGTTGAGCTTTCTTCCGATGTCTGCAAGTAGCCTAATGTGTTGGGTGAAACCAGGAATGTTAGAACTTGGGGATTTTATTCTTCCTAATTGTTGTGCAAATATTATTAAGTAATTATTGACACTATGCTTTCTTTTAAACATATAGTTTATGAAGATGAAAGTAGGTTGTGAATGTCACCATAATGGTGGGTGAAGGGAGAGTGCAAATGTAATAGTCATTTTCATGGTTCTAATTTTTTCTCATTGAACATTTTTGTTATGATGTGATCAATGAATCAACTCATCATTGTTCAAAATTTTTCTTTTCATTCGTCCATTATAATATATTGATAGTATGAACATTTGGTACCAACAATGCTAATCAATGTCCTAGATATTGTTTAAACCAATGATTCTTGAAATTTAACATTGAATGTGTGCTGAAGAAATATTTTGGTTGGATTAGGTTGCTAATTATGCACACTTTTCTTGTTCTGTGTTCTTTAATTTGCTTGTCTAATTTTTCAATATATTGTTGCAATTGTGATAATATTTTCTTGTTCTTGACAGTTGAGCAAATATGAGATTGAAGAAAAATTCAGTAGTCCCCTAAGTAATATCGTTGGAGATATTAGAGAATCAGAATCCCAAAATTTATATTCAATAGTAGTTACCAAACAAATTTAAAATATACACTAAGGTAGATCGTTGATCAAGTTCTAATATTTTATAATGGTACTATATGCAAATTTGAGTTTGATGGGTGTGACTTGATAGACAACTTTGGAATAGTCAATCACTGTCTATTGGTTCTTTTAGGAAATTGTTTTAAGAGTTATTCTTAGCTTTTATCTGGGATAGCCACACCAAATACCTTCTTCTCTCTTTAATTGCATCCATTAAACCTTTTAGAGTTGTATTCTAGTGAATTTTTAGTTCCTTGTGTATCCAAGGGCTTTTCCATTCTGAGAACTCTTCTTTTTCTTCGTGATGTTTTTATCACTGATGATGAATTTGCAAGTATGATATCAAGATGCCCACTTTTGAGGAAATTAGTTCTTTCTAAACCTGATACCTATACTCATCCTAAAGTCAATGCTCCTAATATGATAGAATTCTTCTTTATAAGTGGTTGCCCCACTTATGTCTAGTCCATCTATTGGTTGTAAGAACTAGTTTCATGGTGATAATCATCATTTGAAGATATCTATTAGCAGCAATATGTAACTTGATTGGAATTGAAGATTATTATCTCAGAAGTAAATTGCCCACAATGATATCCTTTATTCTAATTTTCTTTTATGGCACATCTCATTTATTTTTTCCTTGCTTCTTTTGTATTTGTTGGCTAAAGGCTACTTTTTTAGAGGGCTTCTATTTCAAAAACTAAACCCACAAATGGTTATCTTTTAGGACAGTAGACGTAATTCAATGATCTATAACTCTTTCAGATTTTCCCCTTCTTGGAAGAGCTTACAGTGGAAGTATCCTCTTCTCCTAAAATTGGTTTACTTTGTGCTTAGACAAGTTGTTTTTTCTACATTTCACAATATTGTCCATTTGTGTTAATTGACACTTCCTACGCTTCCTTATACAAAATAACTATGCCCGCTACTAGCTTATGGAGTGTTTGGATTTTGAGCTCAATAATCTCAGATTCATGAAAGTGGTTGTAATAGATGATGAAAATGTGAATTTAGAGTTCAAAATGTTTGTGCTTGCTAATGCATTCTTTTTGGAGAAATTTAATATCTTTTTTGAGGAAGCTTGGCATATTGTTTCTAGTGAGTGTGATGATCGAACTGTATAGGCTATACCAACCTATTTGTTGTAAGGCCTACAGAGTCGAGACGCCACTGGATTAGGGGCTGAGGTAGCTCCGCTGATTGGTCTTTTAGCCAACTCAACAAATCACACTCCCATCATTGGCCTCCTCAACTTACTCGCATTGAGGCTGATGGACACTTCGGCTGGCAATTTGTGTAGACCTATTGTGCTAAGATAGGAGGGAGTTGATATCCTAAAAATTTGGTACCATGACACTAATCGTAAAAGGTGTCTCACTTTAAAGGAGAACAGTCACTTCTTGAGGCATACCTTCTACATGTAATTCCTTAGGTTTTATAATTTAAATTATTATCCTTTATAATTTTGATGATTAGCAAACTTTGTATTTGATCAAATCTTAAGCATGTGTAGCTTGTAGCCAAACCAACAGATGAAACTTAAACAATTAAAGATGGCATGAAGAAGTCTCAAGAGATCATAAGTCAGCTCAATAGGTTTAGATTTTTTATTTGTTTAAGTGGAAGATTTGCATTTGAATCCTTAGTTTAGAGCTCTGACTAACACTCAAACTCATCTTGGAATATCTTCACCAACCTAGCATTTTATCCAAGATAAGTTATGAGAAAATGTCAAACTAGAAAACTAAAGTTGTAGTAGAATAATAGTTTTTTTGTTAACTTAGGATGCCCAAATTTAAAAGTTTGGATGTTCGACTCTAGCAGAAATACCTTTAGGATTACTGATAACTTCAGAGACCCAAAGATTAGAGACTATAAATTTTAGTTTTCTTAGTTTTTTGGGATCAGTCATCCGATACAGTTTTTGATCACTCAAACCTACCTGGTTCGAACACCCAAACCCGATGACCAGATTCCAAACCCATGACATTATCTATAACAACTAGTTTATTTTCGACTGTTGGGATGTTTTGGATGCCTAAATCTTATGATTTAGATGCCTGAACTCGGTAGAGCATAACAAGTAATAACTAGCTCTCTTGCCAATCGATATACAAGGTTTGGAGATTATTCAATTTAGGACTTTTGCATCCTCAATTATCCCTGTGAAAAGGAACATGATTTTTCAAGCCCTCTAGCCTTACAAGAGCTCTACCCTTAGAATTAACTTTCAAATCTTCTAACCCTTGTGCCCAATCTTGAGAGATCTTATAGTAAACTTAAATTGTATTATTCTTTATCCTTTTCACTTGTAAATAATTTTAAGTTGTTAGGAGTGTGAGAGTACAAAGGCTCCAGTGTGGAATATATCTTCTTGGTTGGAGGAAGATTATTTATACAGACGTGCCTTCACTCTAATTAAGCGACATCACTAGTGCAGTGATTGAAGTCCCTAAGAGCAAGGCAAGGGCTATTGAGTAGGAGCGGTTAGTCTTTGAATCATGTTTTGTCATGGTACACTCTTCTCTTGTCATTTACATTACAATATTCGTGATTATTTTCTTATTTGTGGACTTGGGTATTGCCATTGGCTTGTGGATTTAATTTGTGGTTGCAAAAGTAGTTAATATTTTTTACAAACCTAATTCACCTCCCCTCCCCTCCTCTCCTCTTCTTAGGTAGTTTTCGGGCTAACACGAATATCCTATAAAAAAAGAAAGATTATGCCTTTCTTTCTTTTCTTCCATGTTGCATTCATGATATTTTGCTCTCTTGTTTTCTCTTTGCTTTTTGCTTTGCAGTGCTCTCTTGCTTTTCTATTTTCCCTTGGCTTTTCCTAGTTTCTCTCTTTCATCAAACCACAATGTCTTAGAAGGTGAACAAGGCCAACTATTTTCGCTTTGGCATTGCCACATGGCTAGCATTGCACTTGCTCTAGTTGCTCTTTTTTTAATAATCCTTTTTTTTCTATTTGTAGGATTTTATAGGCTCATGAAGATCAGATCTATCTTCATTCAAAAATGTAAACTTGTCATGATCCATTATTTTGGATGTGGATAAAGTTTGTTTGAATGAAGATTCTACCTTAGTTTGAATGAGGATAAGATTCTTAATTTAGTATTTGAATCATGGATGAAAATTTTATTCAAATTTCATATTATGGATGAAATTATTTTTTTTTTTGCAAAATCAAGAAATTCAAGGGGGTTTTTTGCAAATTTTTTAGAAAATTAGACTAAATTATAATTTTATTAATTTCAAGAAATTTTTCTATAAAAAGGACTTATTTATAAATTTTTAAAACTTTTAGTATCTTTTTTGAATAAAATTTGAACTTATTCACAAATAAAAATTTTTGAGGACTCATTTGTAAAAAGTTGAAAATCTAGGGGCTTATTTGTAAATAAAAAATTTTGAAACTGTTTATTGGTAAATTTTGAATTTTATAAGGACTAAATCATAATTATTGATCTTTTGAGGGATTCATTTGCAAATTTTGAATTTTGCTGGATTATATATAATTTTAAGATTTTATTAGACTTTTCTATAAAAATTTTTATTCCAGGGGGCCTATATGTAAGAAAAATTCAGCCAGAGATCTATTAATGAGGATTTATTTAATTTAGGAACCTATTTACAAAATATTTGCATTTTTTTATTTTGTCCCAAGTTTTAGATGAATTTTGAATCCAATTATGGTCTAAAAATCCATCATAATTAGTACATTTGGATTATGCCTAACTAGAAGTTGAATTTTTCTATGATTTGAGATCAATTTTTTTAGCAAACTTGGATACAATTTAAGTCTAACCAAGATCCATGTTTGACCCATAATTTATTGGTATACAAATTTCAATTTTAATCATATTTCAATTAAATTTGATTGTAGCAAAAATTGCCTTAACCAATACCTATCTACGCCCAACCTGGGGCTTGCTGAAAAGCCTATAAGTCAGCCTATGGGATCGCAACACCTATAAGATAGCCTACGGGCTCGTAAATTCAGACTAAGGCTAGTTTATGAGCTTGCTAACCATCTGTTTTGACTACAAGCTAGCCTGCAGGCTTGCAACATCCATAAGCCATCCTGCAAGCTTGCGAATTCAGACTATGGCTAATTTGTTGGCTCACCAACTACTTGTTTGGACTGTAAGTCAGCCTGTGGGCTTGCAACATCAGTAAGCCAGTTTGCGAGCTCATAAATTTATACTAAGGTCAACTTGTGAACTCAAATTCAAACCCTAATTGGGCCAAGATAAGTATAAATCAAACCCAATCGAGTTAAGACAAATCTGAACCAAACCCAATTCGGTCAAGCCAAATTCAAACACTGCGTCATTTGGGCTAAATTAAATGGAACCCTAGTTAGGTCAGAACTAGTTTGAATAGAACTAGATTGGAACAAACTAAGTCCCGTTGGGTGTGCTACAAAGCCATTGGTAGTACTTCAAGACTATGCCTAACTTCACAAGTAATGGGTAATGCTACCTTTAAATAAAAAAAGTTATCACCTATACCTCAATGGCTATGAAAATATATCAAAATCAAAAAAATTATCACCTACACCACATTGGCTATAAAAATACTTCAAAATTAATGAAGTTATCACCTACACTTTATTGGTTATAAAAGTACTTCAAAGTCAGAAAAGTTATTACCTACATCTCATTGACTATAAAAATACTTCAAAATTAATGAAGTTATTGTCTATGTCTCATTAGCTATGACAACATTTCAAACTAATAGAGTTATCTCCAATGCCTTATTGGTTAATGAAAATATTCTAACCCCAAATGAGATTATTGCCTATACTCTATTGGCTATAAAAATACTTCAAACTCATGGAGTTATCTCTAATATCTTATTAGCTAAGAGAAATACTTTAACCACAAATGAAGTCATCTCCAATGCCTTATTGGTTAATAAAATGCTTTAAACTCATGGAATTATCTCCAGCGCCTTATTGGCTAACAAAAATAATCTAATCCTAAATGAAGTTATTTCTAACGCCTTATTGGATAATGAAAATGCTTCAAACGCATGGAGTTATCTCCAATTCTTTATTGGCTAATGAAAATACTTCAACATCAAATAAAGTTATCTCTAATATCTTATTAGTTAAGAGAAATGCTTCAAACTCATGGAGTTATCTCCAGCGCCTTATTGGTAAATGGAAATGCTCTAACCCTAACTGAAGTTATCTCTAATCCCTAATTGGCCAACAAAAATACTTCAAACTTATATAGTTATCTCCAATGCCTTATTGGCTAATGGAAATACTCCAACTCAAATAAAGTTATCTCCAACATCTTATTGGCTAACATAAATACTTCAAACTTATGGACTCATTGTCAATGGCTTATTGGCTAATGGAAACGATCAAACCCAATAAAGTTATCTTTAACGCCTTATTGGCTAATAAAAATACTTCAAAACTCATGAAGTTATCGCCAATGTCTTATTGGATAATGGAAACATTCCAACCCAACGCAGTTATCTCCAATGTCTTATTACACTCCAAATAACAGGGGTTATCTCTAATACCTTGCTAGCTAATGAAAACACTTAAAACTTATGGAGTTATTGCCAATGTCTTATTAGCTAACACAAGCATTTCAACCCAATGAAGTTATCTCCAATGTCTTATTGGCTAATGAAAATACTTCAAATTCATGAAATTTTCTCCAACACCTTATTGGCTAATCGGAACGCTTCAAACCAACGAAGTTATCACCTATGCCTCATTGGCCAGGAACACTTCAACTAAATGAAGTCATTACTTGCACCTCATTGACTACAAAAACACTTCAACTCAAGAAGTTATTACCATCCAATGAAGTAATCACCAATGTTCAAGGCTATTGGAAATGCTTCAAACTTTTCTCATCTCCTTCTGTACCCCTTCGGACGATGCCATCAATATCTGTCTAGGATCTAGTCAAGACCTATCTGCATCAGGCACTGCATGATCTAGTGCATGGGAGTGGGGTATTAGCTCCTATCAGAACTTATTTCCACTCCTCTATTTTTATTTTTATTGCCATATTTTCTATAATTTCATGCTAAAATTTATTGTAAAGTGAGGGTATCTCCCTGCTTAAACCATGTATCATTTTTTATATCAATTAAATGATAGTTTTCTTCTCTTTTTGTATCTCTATTTATTAGTTAGGTTTCTTCCTTTAGGAGATTCTTGATAACGATGGAGGTTGCACCTATTGAAAGTCAATGTTTCCACACCATTTGATTGTGCACTCAAATTAAATACACTTGGATTTATGCATCGAGATCATTCTTCAAGGTCTCCAACATCCTGAGTCGCTAATTCAGATCCCATAATCGTATGAATGTTTGGTACCAACAATGCTAATCGATGCCCTAGATATTGTTCAAACTAATGATGCTTGGTATTTAATATCGAATGTGTCTTGAAGAAATATTTTGGTTTGATTAGGTTGCTAATTATGCACATGTTGCTTCTTGCTCTATGTTCTTTAATTTGCTTGTCCAATTTTTCAATATGTTATTATAATTGTAACAATATTTTCTTGTCATTGATAGTTGAGCAGATCTGAGATTGAAGAAAATTTAACAATCCCCTAAATAATATCATTGAAGGTATTAGTGGACCATAATCCCAGAACTTATATTCAATAGTGGTTACCAAACAAATTTAAAATATACTCTAGGATAGATTGTTGATCAAGTTCTATTACTTTATAATGGTACTATATGCAAATTTGAGTTTGATGGATGTGACTTGATAGAAAGATTCAGAAGAGTATATTAGTTTCTAGTGGTTCTTTCAAAGAATTGTTTCAAGGAGTTATTCTTAGCTTTTCTTTTTGATGGCCATACCAAATACCTTCTTGCCTCTTTAATTGCATGCATTAAACTATTTAGAGTTGCATTCCAATGAAACTGACTTCCTTGTGTATCCAAGGGCTTTTCCAATCTGAGAACTCTTCTTCTTCTTCATGATGTTTCAATCAATGATGATAAATTTGCAACTCTGATATCAAGGTGACCACTTTTGAGGAAATTAATTCTTTCTAAACCTGATACTTGTACTCATCCCAATGTTAATGCTCCTAATTTGATAGGATTCTTTTTCATGTGTAGTTGCCCCCACTTTTGTCTACTCCATCTGTTTATTTTAAGAACTGGTTTCATAGTGATAATGAGCATTTGAAGATATCTATTAGCAACAATCTATAACTTGATTGAAATTGAAGATTATTATGTTAGAAGAAATTGCCTGTGATAATATCCTTTATTCTGAGTTCCTTGTATGACATGGCTCACCTCTTTTTTTTGTGCTTCTTTTGCAATTGTTGGCTAAAGGCAACTTTTTTAGAAGGCTTCTATTTGAAAAACTAAACCTATAGTGGGTGGCTTTTAGGACAATAATTCTAAGATCTATGACTTCTTTTAGAGTTCCCCCTTCTTAGAAGAGCCTCCAGTGGAAGTATCCTCTTCTCATAAAATTAGTTTACTTTGTGCTTAGACAAGTTGCTTTTCCTATATTTGACAATGTTGTCCATCGTGTTAATTGACACTTTCTATCCTACCTCATATGAAATAACTATGCCTATTGTTAGCTTTTAAAGTGCTTGGATTTTGAGCCCAATAATCTCGGATCCGTGAAGGTGGTTGAAATAGATGGTGAAAATGTGAATTTGGAATTCATAAAGTTTGTGCTTGCCAATGCACATTATTTTTGGAGAACTTTAGCATCTTTGCAGAGGAAGATTGGCATATTGTTTCTAGTGAGTGTGATGATTGAACTATATAGGCTATGCCAACCTCTTTGTTGTAAGACTTATAGAGCCAAGGCACCACTCGGATGGGGGCTGAGGTAGTTCCACCGATTGGTATTTTAGCCAATTCAACAAACCAAACTCCCATCATTGGGCTCCTCAATTTCTACTAAGGTTGATGGATGACTCCAGTTGGTAATCATGTGGATCTATTGTGCTAAGATAGGAGGGAGTTGATATGCTAAAACTTTAGTGCCATGGCATTGATTACAAAAACCTAACAACCTGGTGATGTGGCAATTATAATGAAGGCTCATGGAGTTAGTGACGTGATAAGAGTTGCAAAGGCTTGTCGAGGTGATGACATGGCAAGTGCCATACACTGAGGTTTGCTAAGCTAATGACATGGTAAGGACCATGGAGGCTTGCCTAGCTAATGATCTATCATGACCCATAGAGACTTTCTGAAACAATGATGTGGCATAAGTTGATGACTGCTAATGATGACATGACAGAAGTTATTCTTCTTAATTGTGTAGGCATTTTTTCATACAAATGAGTGGGTTTTAAATGAGGTAGCTGAGTTAGTGCAAATTAGCATGTTGATGATTGGCCATAAATTCTTCATGGGGAGTTGGAGAAGGCAACAAGACTTTCTCCTACATCTTTGGCTTTGGAGCAATTTTCACATGTTGTGTGTCCCACTTTGGAGGAGAACACTCACTTCTCGAGGTGTACCTTCTGCATGTAACTCCTCATGTTTTAGAATTGAAATATCCTATAAAGGGAGAAGGATTATGCCTTTCTTTTCTTTCTTCCATCTTGCATTCATGCTCTTTTTCTCTCTTGCTTTCTCTTCATTCTTTCCCAGTTTCTCTCTTCCATCAAACCACAATGTTTTAGAAGGTGAACAAGACCAATGCTTTTGGCTCTAGCATTGTTGCATGGCTAGAATTGCACTTGCTCTAGTGGCTCTTGTTGTGGTAATCACTTTTGCTACTAGTTCCTCCGACCAAGGTCAATGTCCTTCATCTAATTCTTACAAATTTAGCAAGCTTGTGCTTTAGCACTGTGAGCTTCTATGTTTGTCCTGTGTTGACTATTCCTTTTGGGCTAATTATGCAAACATTGAAGGAGCCCTTTATCTGGTGGTCCTCGTCCATCGAGACATCCTATGCAATCAAAACATGGATGACCTCATCAACTAGTTTGGGCTCCCTACTAGCAAGAGGGAGATTATGTGGTGGAGGAAGGTGGAGGAATCCAAAGCAATTGGTCATATTGAGTTGAGCTTGTTAGGTAGTATTTTGAGGTAGGGCTCCTCTTCCCCATCGCATAGTTATCAACAATGTGTTAATGAGGTTCAATCTATCTCCTCACCAAATTGTTCAAAATTCTTGGTGAGACTGTGTCACATTCTTAACCATGTGCATTGTTGAGGGAGTGGAGCCAACTGTGCCCTTATTTTGGGAGGCCTTTACTGCTAAGATAATTGGGGATGGTGGTACTTTACTACCCTTTTGGGCAAGAAGTCATTCAACAACCATAGGGGGAAGAACCACAATCAGACCAAATACCCTTTGGTGATTCACTTTTCTAAAGACCTCAACTTGAAGTTGGAGTTTGGACACCCTAAAGGATGGGTCAAGATAAGGAATAGCACTTTCCAACAAGAAGTGTACCATATCCTCTAGTGAATAAAGGATGAATGTCGCAATGTGATGTAGTGGAGTGACCAATCCAGGCTAGAACACCTTGTCTTCATTTCCCATGATAGAACCCTTAGGTGATTGATTTCTCCTCTTTTAAGGGCATTGCCTAATTGTCATTTTTCTTGCTATAGGAGGTAGCATGCATGCTTGGAGAGATGCTTTGTAAGCCAATGGCACAATAAGTGGCCAAGATATTGAAAGCCAAGTGGTGGAGATAATAAGAGAAGAAGAAGAAAAAAAAAAAAGAGGAGAAAAGAATGGGGAGAGGAAAGCAGGGAAGACGAGGAGGAGGACAATAGGGTCAAAAAGAAGGGATAGAGTGAGAGTGGAAGAGGAAGAGGGTGGACATGAAGGTGTCACAACGATAGGCTGCCCCAGCTCGAGACCTATTACCCATGCCTAAATTTTGATGATTGCAAAAATAAGTGGTGTCTCACTTTCCTAGGTAGTTCACTCTAGCGAAGCTAATCTTTTCGACCTCTTCAAAGAGGGTTACCATTGGTAATTGCTTGCTAGAAGTTGCGAGAGATTGTGAAGTACCATATTTGACTCCACAACCAAGACCCTATCCTTCTCCTCGACTTTATCCTCCCTCGAACAACCTAAGCCCTCTTTTGCATGACCTTCTCCTCCTTCGGTCCCATTCACATGATGTTTGGCTCTACTCCTCCTATTGTTGGTTCCTTGTCTCCATCCTACCAACCTCACCCTACAACACCAGTTGTTAAGCTCAGCACTATGTCCCATCGACATGGACCAGGACAAGTCAATCTCACCAAACCTTCTAGCATATTTAATCACTTGGATTCTAATGGAGCCTGGGTGAGAAGACTGTGGAGTCAATATTGACCACTCAAGATAGCTAAAGGATTTCGAGAAATAATTTCAAAATATAAATCAATCTGATTTATTTATACGCTATCAAGTTAGATAGTATATAAAATCATATATGTTAAGCCCACATGCTAGAGAATGGTGAACAATAGTTCAAAAGGAACATGGAGGCCTATGTGGAAGACATGTTAGTGAAGATAATCCAAAACTTTAATCAAATATCATACTTGCAAGAGACCTTTGATACTCTTAGAATGAAATTAAACCCAAAGAAGTGCACTTTCATAAATGTAGCTTAAAAGTTCCTTGACTACCTTGTATTAGAGAGGTGAACAAGGTAAATCTAAAAACATCAAGAAAATTCTTGAAATGAAGTCTCCCACCTCAGTGAAGGAGGTGCAAAGGCTATCACTTCCTCTCAAAGTCCAGGGAGATATGACTGCCTCTCTTGAAGGCATTGATAAAAAAGCATAACTTTGAGCATGATAAGGAGTGTGAATGAGCCTTTGAAAGTGTCAAACTATATCTCACCTCTCATCCCTTGCAAGTGAAACCAAATCACACTGAAGTCCTCAATCTATATATAGTGGCAGTTAGTAGCTTGGTTAGCTTGGTTAGCTCAATCTTGGTGAGCAAGTAGGGAGAAAAATAGTACCCCATATATTATGTTAGTAATGTGATCATGGGAGCAGAACTACGTTATGCTGTCATTAAGAAGATGAACTACATTACAGTATTGTCTACATAAAAGCTACGTCGATACTTCCAAGTCCAACACTTGGTTGCAAATCTCTAGGTATAGGTTCTAAATTGAACTACATGTA
Source organism: Trichopus zeylanicus subsp. travancoricus (assembly GCA_005019695.1). Taxonomy (NCBI): domain Eukaryota; kingdom Viridiplantae; phylum Streptophyta; class Magnoliopsida; order Dioscoreales; family Dioscoreaceae; genus Trichopus; species Trichopus zeylanicus. The sequence continues at coordinate 40,230 of RXID01021986.1, read as the reverse complement.
CAAATTCCAGCCATGAGATTGACACTCAACTATAGAAATTTGTCCACCTACTCAATAATAAACTATAGGAGGGACTACAAAGCAACATATGTAAGCCTTATTAGGAGCTCATCACTAATCTAAACATTTGATGTGGGAAGTTCAACTCAATGACTAATCAACAATAACAGGAGCACAATCATTAAGCTAAAATTTTGCTAATGCAAGCAAAGTCAAAGAATGACTAATACATGGCCCCAATTGTGCTTAAATAAGAAGCCCATATTTGAGTTTTGCTTAAATTCCTGAGCTAATATTATGCTAATTCATGGCTATGAATGGAATGGACTAAGCAAAAGGGTGATTAACAAGTACTCACTACTATGGGATGATGGGGAGCTTGTTTTTGGATTTTTCTCCTCACTAATGCCTACCTAAGTTTCAAGCTAACACTTAACAACACATTGATGTAACACACCATTAGAGCAAATAATGATAAAATTAAAGAAGCATAGGAGTTCAGACATATGACGAAGAGGTAAAGCATAATATCATTAAAGAAATAAAGTGATTCATCATAAAAACTAGTTCATTACATCAAAATCTTACAAAAAAGTAACATACAACTAAAGAATAGAACATTGAAAGAGAAAAATAAAAGTCTATTTTGTAAGTCCAAGAGATAATATAAGAGGGAGTGAATTAGGTTTTAAAAGAATATTCTCAAGTTTTGACAAATCAAAGTGCCAAAATCAATTTCAAATATTATAAAAAAAATAAACACAAATAAGAATGATTGATCCATATAATTATTATAATAAAAGAGAACTAGGAGAGAACACACCAATCTTTACATGGCTCAGCAACCAGTCATGCCTACTTCACAAATCTTGCCTCGATCTTGAAGATTTCAATCATTCCACTAATGAAGTCACTTGTTGAGGCAAAATCAAATCTTTATATCAACTTACAATTTGCTAGTGTAATTTCTTTTGGACCTGTGCAAGTGCCTAACAATCAGCAAGTGCCACTCCACAAGAGCCACTCTCTTTCAACACTTTTCTAAAATTTAGAAGAATACTCAAAATTATCCTAACAACATAGTGGAGTTAAAAGGATAAGTAATAAAATGTTATAAATAAAAATCTCACAACAATAGGCTCTCAAGATTGATGACAAGGGAAAGATAAGTATTTGAAAGTTAAAACTAATTAGAGCTCTTGTTTGATGATAAAAGACTTTGAAAGCTTGTATCTTACTCTAAAATGTTAAAGTTCACACATTGCATTGAGTAAAAAAGTGTCAAATATTTTTTATAACTATTGGAACCAAAATCTAGTCGTTGGGAATCAACCCTAGCTTTTTTTTACTAAGTTTAGATGACCAAACTTATTTTCCAATATGTTCCAATAGTCAAAAAATCAGACGTTGAGTTTTGTCTTGACATGTTCAGACAACCAAATACAATATTATAATAGCTAAATCTAAGGTTCAGACAAATAGATTTGTCGACAAGAAAACTTGCTTTTTGTCTACTAAGTTCTAATAATCTAAATGTGATAATCCAATTGTCCGATTTCGATGACCCAACTATTCAGTTTGGATGACCCAATTGAGATAGAAAATTAGTTTAAGATAATATTACAAATCATGATTAAATATCTATTTGACATATTAGTAACTTAAAATGGACAAATGCAAAATAGGTCAATAAAGATGTTTCTAAGTTAATTAAGGTGTCAAATAGAGATCTAAGAATTTAACTATTAAATATTTGACTCAACATAAAAATGAAGGCTAAACATAGTCAATTAAAGTTAATACCACATCTTGAGCATTCTTAAACTATCTATTTTATCTTCAAGCTTCATCTTCAAATTGTCATCATCCTCTTATCCTCAAATCAAACTCTCTCAAGCCTCTAAACTTTGATTCAAGTTCCAACTTCATCTTGACTCTTCAACTCTTCTAGTCTCCATCTCTCTTCTCATTCTTGCTCAAATAATCTTCCATCAAAATTCAGAGCATCATCGATTAGATTATTGATTTAGCCATTGAGGTATCTGAAATTGAATTTATATTATCTTTTTGACAATTCTTTTGATCATGGTAGGCTCCCTCTTTCTATCCTCTTTTTTTCATGGTGGTCTTAAGTTTCAAATTTTCAACCCAAAGTTGAGGTCAATGTTAGCCAACTTTCTTCCAACTAGCCTCAATCTCATCGAAATTATGAAAGAAACAAAACTAGTGATGCTTGGGAGAATTTTGATATAGCAGCTATTGGACGTATGGGGAAAGTCATGTATAAGAAAGGCAAAAATCAACTAGATATTGTAACTGCAATTGGAACTGACCATTTTCGAAGACATATTTAATCTTATTTAAAAGAGCTCCTGACTTAAATACAAACTTTTTGGTAATTGGTTCTTCTTTTACTTCACTTTCATCTATAAATTTTCAAAAGGCATAAGAAAATTAGTAAAATATATTATTTATAACGAACAAACTTTATTTGAGTAAAAAATTTTAAGATAAAAGAGTTATTCCAAGAGTTAAATCCATTTTTCTTAAAAATATCTAGAAACATTGTTAAGAGTTATGTAATAAGATATTCAACATAAAGAAAATAAATTAATTTTCTTTTTGCAAGCTACAAATAAAGAATTGCTTACATCTGATTGTTACAATACTAATTATGATGCATATTATATTTACATTACTACTCATTTTATTGATGATATATGAACATATTATTAGTTTTAAACTTTTGGAGTATCTTGATAATGCAGCTAATATTTCTGATGCTATTATTCAAACTATTTTGGAGTATAAGATTCAAGGTAAAAATATTTAGTATTAATTTAGATAATATTACTAATATTATTATTATTAATTTACTTAAGTATCAATTGCCTATTTTATAGGATAAAAAATTATTTCATGTTCGTTGCATATGCCATATATTAATTTGATTGTTCAAGATGGTCTTAAATTTGTCAATGTGGTATATGAAATTGAAATTTTCAAAAATTTATGTAAAAATATTAGATTTAAACCTAGTCATATCAAATTAATTATCTTAAAATTTTACATAAATATATTAGATTTACACCTAGTCGTACTTAGGATTTTAAAATTTTGTTTAAACAGTGTAAAAGGTCACCTAAAAAATTCCTCTTAATACAAAAATTAGATGAAATGCTACTTATAAGTTACTGAAATCTTGTTATGATTATAACAATATATTTACTCTTTATTGTGTATAATAGATAGGTGATTTGTTACTTACTAAAACGAGTTGGAAAGTTTATAGATTATATATTTTTTTATTAAAATATTTTTATGTTGTAACTATAATTCTTTTAGATAGTTATTATTCTATAATATATTTGCTATTTAATGAACTTATTCTTATTTCTTTATTTTCAACAAATATAGATTGTTTGAGTCAATTTTGACCAAAAATTAAATTTAATGAAAATTTAGTTAAAATATAGAATTGAATGTCGCTGGATTGTGATTCAAAGGTGGGTCTCAATTGGACTAAAAATCGGGATCAAATTCAGCCAAAAATTGGGTTTAATTTGAATTTAAATTATTAAAAAAATTGATTTTAAACTAGAAAAAGTCAATTAGGCTGGATATTTGGATCAAAATTAGGTCTAAAATTCATCAAATATTTGGGAAAAAATAAAAATTATAAGATATTTGCAAATAGATCCCTAAACTAAATATATTTTACAAATGAGTCCTAGATCAGACTTTTCTTATGAATAAGTCCCTGAGATAAAAATTTTACGAAAAAGCTCTTGAAAGTTTTAAAAGTTCAAATCGATCCCCGTAACATCTAAAATTTGCGAATAAATGCCTTAAAATTTTATATTCACAAATAAATTTTTAAAATTTCTGACTTTTGTAAATAAACTCTTGAAATTTTTAAAATTTAAAAATAAGCCCTTTGAAATTTTTGTTCACAAACAAGTCCAAAATTTATTCAAAAAAGGACCTTGAGAGTTTCAAAATTTTATAAATTGATCCTTTTGTAAAAAGACCCCTAAAACTTATACAATTATATTTTGCTTCAGAGTTTTTGAAAAATTTGCAAATAATCCCCTAAATTTCAGCAACCAAAAATAGTAGCCTCCTTGAAAGTAGCCTCATTCCCACACTGCTGTGACCCAGCTCCTACTACCTTTCTCCTTGTGATGAGCTCCATGGTTGGCTGCGTCGCTCGCCATTGCCTGCTTGAAGCCTGCTGCAACTTGGTGCTATTTGAGATCAAATCCAGCTCTCATCTCATGGCTAGATCCAACTGGATCTAGCAATGAGATGAGGGGCTAACTTGCCCTTTCGCATCGCCGTCAGGGGAAAGAGACCAGATTGGCCAGAAATGGTCGAATTTGGCTGGAAAGAAGACTAGGCTACTTGGGCTTGGTGATGGCTCACAAATAAAGGGAAAGGATTTAGGACTAGCTAAAAAAGGAAATGAAGAAAGAAAATAAAATATAAAAAGTTGTGGCCAAAAAATCAAAAAAGATAAAAATTTGACCAAAAAGATAAAATTTTGTTGGTAAAAAAAAAGAAAAATTTGGGAAAAATAAAAAAAGAAAGGGTTGTTCAAAAAAAAATAAAAAAAACTTATCTCATCTTGATTGTCGACATCATCGATACCATGGCCATCCTTAGCTTCCTCAAAAATGGCTAATTCTCAATACTGATGTAGCCACCCATGACCCCTCAAAGATGGTGAGCTCTTGACAATGTTGTGGCCACCCATAGCCCCTTGAAGATGATGAATCCTTGTTACACTAATCTAGCCTTTGGGTTTGCATCTAAGCCAGCCTTCAGGTTCGCACTCAATTAGCCTACAAGCTTGCATTAAGCCAAACTTTAGACTCAAACTCAGCTAGCCTTCGAGCTCATATCTAAGTTAGCTTTCGAGCTCACACTTAGCTAGTCTTCATGCTCTCATCAGCCAGTCTTTGGACTCACACCTCGGCCAAACTTTGGCCTCGCACCCTAGCTAGCCTTTAGCCTCACACTTAGCTAGCCTTTAGGCTCACATCATAGCCAGCCTTTAGGCTCACACTCAGCCAGCCTTTGGCTTCACACTTAGTTAGCCATCAGGCTCGTACTTAGCTGACCTTGCAGCTCTCATACAAGCTAGTCTTCAGGCTCATGCTCAACTAGAATTTAAGTTGGCATCCAAGCCAGCCTTCGGGCTAGCGCTCAGCCAACCTTCAAGATCACATTTAAGCTAGTTTTCAAGCTCATACTTAGCCAACCTTTGAGCTCGCACTTAGCTAGCTATTGGGTTCGAATCTAAGCTAGTGTTTGGGCTCGTAATCAGTCAACCTTTAAGCTTGCATCCAAGCCAACCTTCCAGTTTGCACTTAGCCAACCTTTGAGCTTGCATCCAAGCCTGCTTTCAGGCTCACATGCAAGTCAACCTTCCGCCTTGCACTTAGCTAGCCTTCAAGCTCGCATCCAAGCCAACCTTTAGGCTCACATTCAACCAACATTCAGTCTTTCACTTATCTAGTCTTCGGACTCGCATCTAAGCTAGCTCACATTTAGCCAAGCTTCGGGCTCTCACCTGAGCCAACTTTTAAGCTTATACTCAGCTAGTCTCTAGGCTCATACCTTAGTAAGCCTTTAGGCTCACACCTTAACCAACTTTTGGGCTTGCACTCAACTAGCCTTCGAGCTTATGCACAACAAGTCTTTAGGCTCGCACCTAAGCTAGCTTTAAGGGTTTGCATCTAGGCCATCTTTAAACTCACACTCAGTCAACCCTTGGGCTTGTGCCTCTAAGCCAGCTTTTGAGCTCATGAACTAAGCTAGCCCTCGGGTTCACACACTTAAGGTTGAGCCATGGGTCTGCCTAAAATTATCATAAATACCCAAAGACTCTCAAATCAAACTACTTAACATGAAGTAACTCAATCACATTAAAATTAAACTTAGCCAAAATAAATGAAGAAATACCAAATTGACTCAAATGAACCTAAATTAATCAAGTAAATAGACTAAAACTCAAATTGAGTTGGACTTAAAAGTCCAAGATTAGTTAATCCAAATCAAATTATTTCAGACCCAACCCTAATTAGGTCCAAGTTGGGTCAATTCGAAATCAAGTTAAATCAAGATTGAACTAAGCTCAAAGTCAAACTAGAACCAAGCTAGGCTAAGCCTGAACCAAAATTAAATTGAACTAAATTAACTTGAACTTGAGTCAATGTCTAGTAGACCCAGACTCGATAAAGGGCCAACATAAGGTCAAACTCGACTCAAGCTAAATGAAATCAAACTCGAATCCTGAACATTAAATAAAATCAAATTATATTCAAATTGAAATTAGTACTGCTCCAACTAGAGCCAATGATTAGTATTTGATGAATATTCTTTTAAAAAAATTGATGCTAAGCTTGGTGGATTAAATTCATTATTGAACATTTAGTAACTTGATGTCTCACATGATTCCCCTGGTCATGCTATAAAGTGTCAGTGTGAACCTGACCACCAAAGATTCTAAAAATAGAAAGACCAGAATATATCACTATCTTCTAAGAAGGAGTTAGTGAATCATAATTCAATCAAGTTTTAAATACCAAGTTGAATCAATTTCAGACTCAAAGCAAAATTAGGTATTGAACTAATTTTGAACCAAACTCGGACTCAAACTATATTAGTCCTAATAGAACTAAATAGGGTCAAATCGAGTCCCAGTGGGTGTGCTGAACCTTCAGTAATACTCTGAGACTATAAACAAAGGGTGATGTTACCATCTTGATCTAAACTAAAATTAGTTCAAATAAAACTAAATAAGATCAAATTGAGTCTCATTGGGTGTGCTACAAAGGCCTTTAGCAACACTTTGAAGCTATACCTAACCTCATAAGCTGTTGGTGACACTACCAAATTAAAAACATTAATCGTTAATATGCTCAAACCTATCTACCACATTTCAAAGCTATACCTAGCCATATAAGTTGTTGGTGATTCTACCAAACTAAAGAAGTTAATCACCAACATGATCAAAATTGTTGGCCAAATTTGAAAGTTATACCAAACCCCCCTAAGCCATTGGTAATTCAACATAAATGAATTCGTAGTCCTACACAAAAAGAGAGGATCAGAGCCTGGAGATGGAGGCTAATGAAACATGAACCATGGAGTGAGGAAACAAAAAGAAAGAAGTCAAATAGGTAAAATTTCAAAATTTATCTTCGAAGTTTCTTTCTCCTCTGCATGTGTTCTTAGCCCCCTTGCTTCCTTCTTCCATTGAGGTGCACCCCAACCATAGCCAAACACTCAAATCAGATTACCTTGCATTGCCTCATGATCTACATGTGCGCATCTGCATCTAGCATGCATTGCATGTGTGTGCCTATGTCCAACATACACTGCATCATCTTCTCACCCAGAGCTAGGTCGACTTGCAACTAACTAGCACCACTATCTTCCCCCACCATTCACCACTAGCTATGGGTGGATTTGGCAGTGGATCCAAACGAGAAAGCTTAATCTCACTGCACCCACCTCTGCACTTGAATTTGTCAACTATCATAGCACCTCAACTACCACCATGGTCATATAGGATTGACCGGTGCCAAGACTGACCACATCTCTTGCACTCACCAGACTTGGCCTTTGCACTCGCATGACCTACTCTACTAGTCAGCTCATGCTCCATGCCCACCTAACCCCTCTCCGATGTGCCTCCGAGCCACATGCCCACTTGGCCTCGCTCTGGTGCACTGACAAACTCTGCATTGCCTCCAGCCGTCCTCCACCATTGCCACTTCCACCATTAACTATGGCTGGATCTAGCTAGGAAGAAGCTTCGGGCCACCATGTCCTGGTTGAATGAAGGGAAGAAGACACAAGGAAGGAGGAAGGAGATCAGTAAAAAAGAAAGAAGAGAGAAAGCTTACAACAAAAAAACAAGAAAGAAAAGAAGAAGTGGTTTTGATTTGCATGGATAAGTATATTGGTCTATATGCCAGCCTTTGATATCACGACCATTTAGATTATAAGCCAACCTTTGGGTTTGCCAAACATCCATAAGCCAGTTTTTGGGTTCGTGACCACTTGAATTATAGGCAAGCCTTCAGTCTTACCAAGCTTCCATAAGCTAGCTTTTGGGCTTATGACCACTTGGATTATAGGATAACATTTGGGCTACCCGAATGTCTATAAGCCAGTCTTCAGGATCATGACCACTTGGAATATAGGTTAGCCTTTGAACTTGTTGAATGTCCGTAAGCCAACCTTCGAGCTTGTGACCATTTGGATTATAGACTTGTCTTCGGGCTCGTTGAACATCCATAAGCCAGCCTTCAGCAACATTCCAAGCTATCACTAAAAGAAGTTAATAGCCAACATTCAAAGCTATCAGCAACACTTCACACTAAACCTCATAAATCATTAGTAATGCTATCAAAAGAAGTTAATTGCCAACATGCTTAAAGTTGTTAGTCACACTTCAAGCCTCTCCCACTTTCTCTCTCATCTTCTTTCATGTCCCATCGAAATATGCTATTAGATCTTAATAGGGCCAACTGACATGAGAGAAGATAGTCAGCCACACTCTAAAATCAAAGCAAGTTATCAACATTCACCAAAGATCAAATCAAGCATCTATTCAAGTCAAATTCCACTTGGTCTAGCATATGGGAGTAGGATGGCTGCAAACATCAAGCTTTTTACATTCCCTTTCTTATTTTATGTCATTTATAAAATTAAATTCTTTAAATTGTAAAGTGAGGGCATGCCCTTTCTTAAGCTATGCACCTTTTCTCACATCAATTAAATGATGCTTTCTCTTTTTTCATGTCTCTATTTTATTATCTAGGTTTCTCATTTTGGAAGGTTTTTGATAATCATTGGGATAATTAATAGCAGGGGCTTGCATCTGTTAAAAATCATATTCTCACAATATCTAATTAATCATTCAAACAACCCTCAAATTTTTTTTTTTTGTTTTCAGATTATTTCTCGGAGTCTTAGCTATCCTGGGTGGTCAATTTTGGCTCCATAGTGACATCAGTTTTGGCCTACAAATCATCTGATTCCCAAAATTGGTCAATAGGTTCTCATGAATTGAGATTGATAGCACCCCTCTATTAGTTGATTAGTTTCTCAAATGGTGAACCAATTTTGATGAACCAAGACCTAATATCTCTGTCAGTCAACAGATTCCTCAATTGATCATCTAGTGCAGCTTAGGATCAGTGAATCAACACAATTTTTGGAAAGAATCCACATTCAATCTCATCAGCAATCGACAAAATTTCAATCCAAATTGCGATCTCAAATTGCATAAATAAAGGATAAGTTTCAAATCACAAATTTCATTGAGAATCCTCTCAAATCTTTAAAGATCCTCCAAAATTAGACCAAAATACAAAGATGGAAATAAATCCTTGCATAATCTCATTACCAAACAATAAGATTCTTAGTTAAGAGAATTGCAATCTCAAATATATCAATTGAAGGTCCAAATTTGAGATTTGATTGTTAAAAAAATAATTAAATCAAATATCAAATTTGAATCAATCAATGATTTGATTTGAGGATCCTCTCAATCCTATAAAAGTAGGGAAGAGCATAGATTATGGACATGAAATCAAAGATGAAATACAACAATAGAGGAGCACTAAATCAAAGGGAAACAAAATCAAAAGAACATCATCAATGAGGAGAAGTAAGGTTCCTTCTTTTCTTTATCTTTCCTTTTGTTTTATCTCTGTTTCTCCTCCATCTCTCTTCTCCTTCTTTGTCTCTTAACATGGAGGTCTCTAAAGAAGAAAGAAGAAAAAGTGGAAGAAGAAGAAAGAAGGGAGAGATGTTGAAGAAAAAACAAAAAGAAAAGAGGAAAGAAAGTCCATGGCAAAAAAGAAAAAGAAGAAAAAATGAAAACAATCTATGGGCTCACTTGAAAATCAACTTCAGCCTAGGGCTAGCCTACGGGCTGATCCAAAAGCCATCCTAACGTAGAGCTAGCCTACAAACTTGTCCAAAGTCAACTCCAGCCTAGTGCCAGCCTACGAGCTCGTCCAAAAGCCATTTTGACCGAGGGTTAGCCTACAGGCTCACCCAAAAGCCATTCAGGACCTCTATTGATCGACTAGTACCCTAATTGGTCATTCAACTTTGGTAAATGATGAATAGGACCCCCTCTAGCAAATGACCAATACTCGAACCAGTCATCTAGTTCTAGTGAGCTTGGAATGAAACCCTTTCGGCTGGTTGATCAATAGCCCAACTAGTTGTCCATTTTTGTTAAAAAATTAATGATATGAGGTTTAGATTTAATCTTAATTGGGCCAAGCTTTGATTTGTCCAAACTTGGATCAATTTGGATTCAAATCTTCTAGAATAAAAAAATTTTGAATTGAACTCAATCAAGTCAAGCAACATTCAAACTAAAATAAAATAAATTCAAATTAAACTCTAATTGAGTTGAAACAAAATAAATTTCAATTACAACTTGATTGAGTCAAGTAACATTTGAACTAAGTCAACACAAATTCGAATTAAACTCTAATTGAGTCAAGCTGCATTTGAATAAAATCAAATAAATTCAAATCAAATTCAAACCTAACCCAAATCGAGTCAAGCCAACTTTAAACCAAGCCCCAACTAGGTCAAGCCAAGTTTAAACCAAGTCTCAATTGGATTGAGCCAAGTTTGAACTAAATCCTAATTAAATCAAATTAAATTCAAAACAAAATTGAATCAGGATAAAACCAAAATCCAAATCTGAACTAAAATAGGTCAAAACTTGAGTTAGAACATGTCAAACCTGAACTAGAATAGATCAAATCTAAACTAGAATACGTCAAAAGTTGAACCAGAATAGGTTAAACTAAACTAGAATAGGATAAAATTTAAACTAGGATAGGTCAAAACTTGAATCAGAAATAGATCAAAACTTGAACTAGAAATAGGTTAAAATCTGAACCAAAATAGGTCAAAATCTGAACTAGAGATAGGTCAAAACCTGAGTCAGAAATAGGTCAAAACTTGAACCAAACTAGTCAGAACCTGAGCTAGAAATAGGTCAAGATCTATACCAAAAATAGGTCAAAATCTAAGCTAGAAATAGGTCAAAACCTGAATCAGGACAATTCAAATTTGAACCAAAATAGGTCAAACCTGAACCAAAATCAAGTTGAATCAAATCAACTTGAACATGAACTTAAGGCTCCAACCCGAACTCAACAAGGGTCAAACTAAAATCTTTTAATGGACCTATCAAGAACCAATTCAAGGTTATATCCAAGATCAACTATCATGTGTCGACAATAAGCTCAAAGCCATCAATAATACCTCAAACTTAATCGATAATGCACGAATGAGGCCGTCGATTATCAATTCAAAAGAAGTTAATTGCTGAAATGCTCAAAGTTATCAACTACACTTCAGAACTACACCCAACTTAATAAATAGTTAGTGATACTATCAATCAAAAGATATTAATTACTAAAATGCTCAAAGCTATTAGCCACCTGTCAAGGCTATACCTGACCCAATAAGCCATTGGTGATTAATCACCAAAATTATCAAACCTATCAGTCACATTTCAAAGCTATACCATAAGCAATTGGTGATGCTATCAACCAATGGAAGATAATTTCCAAAAATGCCCAAAGCAATTGGCCACACTTCAAAGCTATACCCAATCTCATAAGTAGTTGGTGATGCTATCAACTAAAAGAAGCTAATTGTCAAAATGATCAAAGCAACTAGTAACACTTTAAAGCTATATCAAATCCCATATGTTGTTGAAGATGCAATCAAAAGAAGTTAATTGCCAAAATGCTCAAAGTTATTAGCCACACTTCAAAGCTACACCCAACTCCATAAATAGTTGGTGACGCTATCAAGCAAAGGAACTTAATTATCAAAATGCTCAAAATTATTAACCACACTTCAAGGCTATATCCAATCCCATAAGCCATTGGTGATGCCATCAAATCAAAAGAAGTTAATCACTGAAATACTCAAAGCTATTGACCATACTTCAAAGCTATATCTAACTCTATAAGTAATTGGTGATGCTATCAACCAAAACAAGTTAATTACTAAAACATTCAAAGCTATCCATTGCACTTGTAAGCTATATCCAACCCCATAAACTGTTGGTGATGCTATCAACCATAGAAGTTAATTGTCAAAATATTCAAAGATATCAACCACATTTCAAAGCTATATCAAACCCCATAAGTCATTAGTGATGCTATAAAAAGAAATTAATTGCCGAAATGCTCAAAGCTATCAGTGACACTTCAAAGCTACACCCAACTCCATAAGTAGTTGGTGATGCTATCAACCTAAAAAAATTAATTGCTAATATGCTCAAATCTAATAGTCATACTTCAAAGCTATACCTAATCCTATAAGTAGTTGGTGACAATATCAATCAAAAGATGTTAATTGTCAATACTCTTAAATCTATTAGCTGCACTTTAAATCTACACCAAATTCTATAAGCAGTTGGCAATGCCATCCAATCAAAAGAAGTTAATTACTAATATGCTCAAAGCTATCCACCACACTTCCAAGCTATACCTAACTTTATAAGCTATTGGTGATGCTATCAAAGAAGTTAATTGCCATAATGCTCAAAGTTATTGGCCACATTTGAAAGCTATACCCAATTCTATAAGTTGTTGGTGATACTATCAAAAGAAATTAATTACTAAAATGCTCAAAACTATTGGCTATACTTCAATGGTATACCCAATCTCATAAGTCGTTGGTAATGCTATCAAAGGAAGTTAATCAGTGAAATGCTCAAATCTGTCGGCCACACTTCAGAGCTACACCAAACTCCATAAGAAGTTAGTGTTACTATTAAAACAAAAGAAGTTAATCATCAAGATGCTCAAAATTATTGACTACACTTCAAAGCTAGTCAATTCTAAAAGTAGTTGGTGTCACTACAAACCTAGTTGAAGCAAGCTAAAGCAATCAGCCACACATATCACAATAAGTTGTTGGCATTCACCAAGGATCAAATCAAAATTCATTCGAGATAAATTTCACTCATTCAAGCACATAATTGAGGCAGTAGTGCACATCAAGCTCCTTCCATTTTCCCTCTTATCTTTTTTTATGTCCCATCGGGTGACATTTCAAATCTCAATAGGATTAATTGACACAATGTAAGATAGTTAGCCACACTTTGGAATCAAGCTAAGTTGTTAACATCTACCAAGGATCAAATTGAGATCCATCTAGGTCAAGTTTCACTCGTTCTAGCACATGCGAGCAGGGTAGCAATGTATATCAAACCTTTTCCCACTTCTTTTTCCTTATTTTCATATTATTTTTTTTATTAATTTTAAATTATAAATTATAAATTGAGAGTATGTCCATGCTTAAGTCATGTACCTTTTCTTCAAATCTATCAAATCATGCTTTCCTTCTTTTATATATCTATTTTATTAACTAGGTTTAGGATAATTAACAACATACACTTGTGCCTGTTGAAAGTCATATTCACATAATGCTTAATTGCATACTCAACCACTATATATTTTGATTTGTTATTTTAAGATTGCTCTTGAGATTTTGTCATACCAGGTGACCGATTTCAATCCCACAATTAGTACTTTCACTTTTACTCCACCCCTAAGATAGCCTTTATGAGTAATATTTTTTTTATATTCAATTCTACATCTTGAGTAAACACAACAAACTTTTAGATATGATGGATAATAACTTAAATTAGGTATTATTTCATCATCCTTAAATAGTAACAAAATTTTGTGGTATTTTCACATCTTCACTGGTGAATTTTGGGTATGATAATTGGCCCTTTCCAAAGGTAATATTATAATTTGTATCAATAGCAGCTTTGCAACCCTGATTAAAATTCTCAACAAGTGTAGGTGGCTTCTCTTGTAAATTGAAATTTTCTTGAGAGCCTTTAGTAGGCATGTGCAAATCCTCATTAGATTCCCTTCATCCATAGGAGAGGTATTCAGAATTACTTCTTCACCATCATCTTTTTCTTTGGCATTCATTATTATAGAGAAAAAATATTTAATACACAAAGAAATTGTAGTAGAATTCATAACAATAATACTAACTTCTGAAAAATTTATCTCAAAATTTGCAACTTTCTTTTGAAATTTTAAGAAGCTACATTGAAGTTTACTATTTCTTGAAACCTATGCTTCAATTTGGTGCGTATCTCCTCATAATGAATAGAGTAGTCATCATGCAAAAATTTTCTTTCTAAAAGGTATCACATATCCAACCAACTTTGGACCTTTTGAAAACCTTCTTTTGCGTGTTGATGTTGAAGTTTCTCCCACCATGGTGAAACTTGTCTCTTCAATTTAAGTTCAACAACCTTAATTTTTATTATCTCAGGAACCTTCATATACTTGAAGAAGCCTTCAAGTTGTTCTAGCAATTGAGAGAGTTTTCACATCCATAAAGTGAAAGAGTTTGGTTTGAATAAGTTATCTAATTTGATGATCTCCAAGACATCAAACTGTAAGCCTTTTCAACAATCAATTGGAAAACTTTTTTGGTTTCTATATACTTCAAAGCTTCATACTTCCTAGTCATAGAAATACAAAAACTTTGTTTAATCGAATCTCAAATTTGATAATCTCCTGAATCACTATTTATGGAGTTGTTAATACCAATTACAATAAATAGTGTTAAACTAAGGAACAACCTCAATCTGATATCAACTGATATAGCAAGAAAGTGCAATAGATTGGGGAGAAGATCACCATTTTTTCACCATGATAGATCCTTAATTCATAGAGAAGATAGAGTGTAAAATAATATTATTGATAGAAAATTTTTTTTTATTACAACCATAGGATTGTATATATAGCTCTTCAATAAATTTAGAATCATAGTTGGAATGAACTACAAATAGGACTTCAACTCTAATCCTAATCTTATTCCATATTATGTTAGGATTATTATAAACTCAGACTCACAAATGAATCCTAGTTTTGACTAATATAAATACCCAATTAATAAAAATAATAGATAGAAAAATTTTAGGCATTGTTCTCAGCTTTCCAACAAATGATTATTTGCCTAATTTGGATAAATATTCGAGAAGATATGGCTTTGATACTCCAGCTGTATCAATCCTGATAAATCCTAATTGGAGTCAGAATTCAACTTGGACTTGACCTCAAATTTTATTGTAAAAAATATAATTGTCTTACGTCAGAACATAATAATAATGACTCAAGATTTTCTTTAATTTTAGTATGCAAAACCCAAAAAAAGAAAAATTATGCAATAAATATTAATGAAAATGCGGAAGACAGTGTTGAGGAGGACCTTTGTAAAAGACAAGGTTGATGCTGCTGCCAAACTTTTCATCTTCATCACTGGACCTTGACACAACCTCCATGAAACTCCTTCCCTCCTACAATTATTTTTTTCTAGAATGCAACAAGCTTCTCAAAAAACCTAAAATAAAAAAAAACTAAGAAAATTGGGAAATAATAACCTAGGAAGAGAAGAGAAATTCAATAGCAGCAACACTTTCATAGGTTGCTTGCTCTTTCCTTTTACTATTTCTCCTTCACTAGAATCTAATTTGAGAGGACAAGAATATAAAAAATAAAAAAAATCTCTTCCTAATAAAAATCCATGAATTCATGAAAAAAGAAAGAAGGATGGCATAAAAAATATCTTTCTCCCAAATAGAAAATCATCAATTCTTGAATGAAATAAAAAAAATAATTATCTCCCAAATAGGAAACCATTAAGTTTATGGATGGAAGAAAACAGTCTCTCTCCCAAAAAAAACCATGAATTCATGGCAAAAAATGTTTAAAAGAGAAGGATAACATATTATAATAATTAATTGAAATTTATGTAGTAGGTTTTTAAGCAATATTTATGAAAAAGGAAGAAAAAAATGATGAAATAAAAAATCACAAGAATTAATTGAGATTTATTCAAGTATTTATTTAAACAACAAAAATTAAAAGAGAAAAATATCATTTATAATATATGGTATGTTTACTAAAATACTGGTCATAATTTTGTCTATAGAGATAAAAAGAATGATAAAAATAAATTTTCTCACTTCTCTAATAGGCGTGTGTGTGTATGTGTATCATTAGAACTTATCAAAAACATAAAGGATTACTCTAGAGTAATACTTAAAATATTAAGTGCCATTGTATTTGATAATCCAATTTTGTGTTGACCGATTTTTTTTTCACATGGATAATTTTGCTTTTGAAAATTTAATTAGCCTTTTTCCAATATCTTAGTGAACGTTTTTTGCGTGTAGGGAGGAGACATATGTTGGAGGAGATGAATTGGATAGAGGCCATAATGGTTTGATAGCTAGGATGGCCATGACTTATGTTGAAGGGGAGACTCTTGGTTGCTCTCAGCAGTGACAGAGATCAAATAGAAATAAAGAATTTGCATCTAGCCCATCCTTTTTTCATCCCCATTGATTTGAAGTTTAATTACTCATGCCTTGCAAGTTTTTTTTTGGTGTTTATATTTGAACTAAAAGTTAGCATCAAACTTCAGCTGAGAATGAGAAATGCTTACCTTCAAGTCTTCAATTTTGTTCTTCCCTCTTGTGCAACTATATTCTGATGTAGGACGCTCAAAGGAAGTTCAGAAATATCAAAAGAAGCTAATTCAGAAGTCAAGGGGTCATGACAAATGATCTGATTCACTCTTTTATTTAAACTTAGGATTTATCTTACTTAGTACCTTTTTATATTGAAATTCTCTTCATTATGATGTCATAAGTCTATCCTAGTATGAGTCAATTAGGTCTTATTCTCAGATTCCACCAACCCAAGATTAATTTTGAGTTGAATCCTATTCAGTTTAGGACTTGGGAAGGATGAATCCTTATTTAGGATTTTATTTTCATAGGTTAACTTATTTAGAACTTCTACCAACTCAATTAATGGGTTCAAGCTGAGTTGTATTTAGTTTAAGACTTGGGAAGTTAGAAACCTACTCAAAATAGGACTTCTGGTATTTGTATAAATAGGCCTTCAACCCTATGGACGGGGAACCGCTTTTATTCTCAATAAAGTTCTACTTTAGTAAATTTTCTCTCTTCCTTGTGGATTCAAGGAGTTCTTAACAGAGGCAACGGTGTTTTCCTCATCTACCACACTTGTTGCTACGTCAAGTGGTATTAGAGCGAGGCTCTCCTTGCATAATGTCTAATGATGATGCAACTAGCAGCAACCCTAGGGACGGTGCTCCTGTGGGTAATCACATCAGCCGTGAGTATTTTGATTGGACCATGGAGGCAATCCAAAACTCACTTGCAAGCTTGATGCTGAGGATGGATCAACTTAAAGGCCTGAATCAACCACGTCAACAGATCGATGAAGTGACTCGCAATCCAATTGATCGAGGAAAGGCTCCGCAAGTGAATCTAAAGGGTTTACAAATCCTTGAAAACTCCAACAATGAAGAAATTGAAGACATCCTTCATCGACCAGTTTCTGAGCATGATAGACATCATGATTTTCACTTGAAGATTGATCTCCCACTTTCAATGGCCAACTTCAAATCGAAGAATTTCTTAATTGGCTTGCTGCAGTGGAACGGTTCTTTGACTACATGGAGATTCCAGATTCGAAGAAAGTAAAGCTTGTTGTTTACTGACTCAAGGGGGGGTGCATCAGCATGGTGGGAACGCATCTAGTTGGAAAGGACATGCCAAAATAAAGCTCCAATTCGAGCATGGCCACAGATGAAGGCTCTTCTCGAAAAATAATTCCTTCCCATAGATTATGACCAGGTACTTTTTTAGCAATATCAAAATTGTCGATAGGATAATTGCGGTGTGAAGGCATATGTTGAGGAGTTTTATCACCTATCAGCGCGTAATAATCTAGTAGAGACTGAATCTCATCAAGTGGCAAGATTCATCGGTGGGCTACGCACAACCATCCAAGATAGGATTTCCTTGCAACCTATTTGGACGGTTAATGAGGCTGTCAGGAGTGCAACTCATGTGGAGTCCCAATTTGAGTGACCTTTCATCAGAAATTAGGTGGGGAGAACAATTGGTGAGAATTCAAAAGGAGCACAATCTATTCCTTATAGAGGTACAACTACACAACCTCCTCGACCTCCCACACAAGTGAGTCTTGAAGACCTACAAGGCCATCAAGAAACACCACATCAGCAAAGAACCCAAGTTCAAATCCTAATCTAAAGTGCTATCGCTGTGAAAAATTTGGACATCATTCTAATGTTTGTCCAACACAACAACATGTGAACCTGGCTATTGAAGATAATTTTGTGACTAACAATTTACATAACTCAAAAGATGATGACCTAGCTTGTGATTAAGAAAACTATAAATATGGAATATTTGAGGAGCCTGATGGTGAAAGATCATCTTTAGTAGTTCAAAATCTAATATACATCCCAAAGCAAGAGGAAAGCCTACAATGTCACAATATCTTCCGCACTCACAGTATATGGCAAGATCTGTGACATGATTATTGATGGAGGAAGGAGTGAAAACATCATCTCCAAGACTATGGTCGACAAGCTTCAATTGAAAATAGAATCACATCCCTCTCCCTACAAGACCGGCTTGATTAAAAAGGTTGGTGAAATCAAGTAACTGAACAGCGTCAAATTTATTTTTCCATTAAAAAATTCTACAAGGATGAGGTAACCTGTGATGTTGTGGACATAGATGCATGTCATATCCTTCTTTGCAAACCTTGGCAATTTGATAGAGATTCTACACATATTGGATGAGATAATCACTACATCCTTTTCACAGATGGAAAGAAAATTATTCGTACCCCCATTGGCGAAGAGCGTCGACCCAAAATTTTACAAGAGGAGGGTTACTCCTTCCTGATTGTGCAAAATTTTATAAATGAGGCTAAAGAGATAGCTCAAAAATTTGTTGTGATTGAGAAAGGAATGGAGACAATGCCCATTGAAGCTCCAAAAAACTTGCAACCCTTCCTAGATGAATTCAAGGAAATCCTACCCGATGATCTTCTTAATAAACTACCCCCAATGAGAGATATTCAGCATCACATTGATCTTGTTCCTAGAGTAAGTTTACCAAATCTACCCTACTACAAAATGAGTCCAAAAGAGTCACAAATTTTACAAGACAAGGTTGAAGAGTTGATCAGAAAAGGAATGGTCAGAATCAACATGAGCCCATGTGCAGTTCCAGCCTTATTGACACATAAGAAAGATGAAAGTTGGCAGATATGTGTAGATAGTCGAGCCATCAACTGAATCACGGTAAAGTATAGATTCCCAATTCCACACTTAGAGGACATGCTGGACATGTTGGAAGGGCAAAGGTGTTCTCCAAGATAGATTTGAGGAGTGGATACCATCAAATCAGAATTAGACCCGATGATGAATGGAAAACTGCTTTCAAAATAAAAGAAGGACTTTATTAGTGGCTTATTATGCCTTTTGGACTCCCAAATGCACCAAGTACCTTTATGCGATTGATGAACCAGGTACTCAAACCTTTCATTGGTCATTTTATTATTATTTACTTTGATGATATCCTAGTGTACAGTCATAATGAAGAAGAACAGAAAAGGCATCTAGTAGAAGTACTTACTATGCTGAAGAAGGAGAAGTTGTACATCAACTCAAAGAAATGTCATTTTATGACTGACCACTTGGCGTTCTTGGGATTCGTGGTAAGTGTCGAAGGCATTCATGTTGATGAAGAAAAGTTAAAAGCTGTTAAGAAATGATCAATACCCAGAAGTGTATCAGAAGTTAGAAGCTTCCATGGTCTAGCGACATTCTATCGGAGGTTTGTCAAAAACTTTAGTTCCATTATGACATCAATAATTGAGTGTTTGAAGCAACGCAAGTTCTCCTGGACTCAGGAAGCTAATAGATGCTTCGAGTTGATCAAGGAGAAGTTATCTACTGCACCTGTTTTGGCATTGCCTAGCTCTGAGAAGTTATTCAAGGTAGATTGTGATGCTTTGTACATAGGCATTGGAGCTATTCTATCCCAGGAATGAAGACCAGTAGCATTCTACAGCAAAAAGTTGAGTGAAGCTCGAAAGAAGTGGTCAACATATCAGCTGAAATTTTATGCGGTTGTACAAGCAATTTGTCATTGGAAGCACTATCTAATTCAATGAGAATTCATTCTAAATACTGACCACCAAGCTTTGAAATTCATTGATAGCCAGAAGGACTTGAATCGCATGCATGGTCGATGATCATCATTCTTATAGCAATACACCTATGTTTTGAAATACAAATCTGGACAAAAAAAAATAAGGTGGCAGATGCTTTGAGCCGCAGGATAGCTTTGATGGTAACTATAAGCCTAGAAGTTGAAGGGTTTGATTATTTAAAGGAATTGTATGCTGAAGATGAAGATTTTAAAGAGGAGTTTAGAAAGTTCCAAGTAGGACAAAGAAGTGATTATATCTCCATGAAGGCTTTCTCTTTAAGGGTTCTCGTCTTTGCATTCCAAGGTACTCCTTGAGAGAAAAGGTGGTGAAAGAGTTGCATAGTAGTGGCCTAGCAGGACATCTTGGGCATGACAAGAGCATTGTACTAGTTGAAGAGGACTACTATTGGCCACAACTTAAGAGGGATGTCGGTCGCTTTGTACAAAGGTGCTATGTATGCCAAACAGCCAAAGGAAGCTCTCAAAATACTAGACTTTATACCCATTGCTTGTGCCAAATAACCCATGGGAGGATCTATCAATGGATTTTGTTTTGGGCCTCCCCAGGACTCAATGAGGCTTAGATTCAGTATTTGTTGTTGTCGACAGATTTTTCAAGATGGCACACTTCATTCCATGTAAGAAGACAGCAGATGCAACAAGGGTGGCTAATCTATTCTTTCAGAAGATTGTAAGGCTACGTGGAGTGCCAAAAATCATCACTTCTGATCATGACACAAAATTTCTAAGTCACTTTTGGAAGATATTGTAGAGGCAATTTGATACGTCTCTACAATTTAGCAGTGCTTATCATCCACAAACAGATGGATAAACTGAAGCGGTGAATCGAACACTTGTAAACTGAATTTGCTTTCAATAACATGAAGAATAGGTCCACGGGAAAGTTGCTATTTGAAATTGTCAATGGAAGAACCCCAAAGCACCCGCTAGATTTGATGGTGTTGCCCAAATTGCCAAGAACAAGCATAGCTGCAAACAGAGAATTATTGAAGTGCATACTGAGGTAAAGAAAAAATTAGAAGAATCCAATGCCAAATACAAAATTAAAGCAGACATTTATAAGAGTCCAAAAGAGTTTCAAAAAGGATATGTGGTGATGGTGCACTTGAGGAAGGAATGGTTTCTAGCTGGAACTTACAACAAACTGAAATAGAAGATAATTGAGCCACTGAAGATACTAAGAAAGATTAATGACAATGCCTATGTCATCAACCTCCCGAAGGATTTTGGAATCTCAAAACACTTTCAATATTCAAGATTTATTTGACTACCATGCACCTGAGGACTGCAAGTTATGATAAAATAACTAGAGGATGAATTCTTTACAAGAATAGGACATTGATGTAGGACGCTCGAAAGAAGTTCAGAAATATCAAAAGAAGCTAATTCAGAAGTCAAAGGGTCACAACAAATGATCTAATTCACTCTTTTATTTAAACTTAGGATTTATCTTACTTAGTACCTTTCTATGTTGAAATTCTCTTCATTATGATGTCATGAGTCTCTCCTAGTATGAATCAATTAGGTCTGATTCTCGGATTCCACCAACCCAAGATTAATTTTGAGCTAAATCCTATTCAGTTTAGGACTTGGGAATGATGAATCCTTATTTAGGATTTATTTTCGTAGGTTAACTTATTTAGAGTTTCTACCAACCCAATTAATGGGTTCAAGTTGAGTTGTATTCAGTTTAGGACTTGGGAAGTCAGAAACCTACTCAAAATAGGACTTCTGGTATTTGTATAAATAGGCCTTCAACCCTATAGATGGGGAACCACTTTTCTTCTCAATAAAGTTCTACTTTAGTGAATTTTCTCTCTTCCTTGTGGATTCAAGGAGTTCTTAACAGAGGCAACCATATTTTCCTCGTCTACCACGCTTGTTGCTATGTCACATTCTAGTTGTTTGTTTTTTAATATGTTTGATTTTTGATGATTTTGTGTCTCGGAGATGAAATGGGAGGTTCTATTTTAGTAAGGAAATAAGAGGGATTGGAAAATGAGGAAGAGTTGAGCTTTCTTCCCATGTCTGCAAGTAGCCTACTGTGTTGGGTGATACCAAGAATGTTAGAACTTGGGGATTTTATTCTTCCTAATTGTTGCACAAATATTATTAAGTAATGATTGACACTATGCTTTCTTTTAAACATATAGTCTATGAAGATGAAAGCAGGTTGTGAATGTCACCATAATGGTGGGTGAAGGGAGAGTGCAAATGTAATAGCCATTTTCATGGTTCTAATTTTTGCTCATTGAACATTTTTGTTATGATGTGATCAATGAATCAACTCATCATTGTTTGAAGATGTGGTCAGAATTTTTCTTTCCATTCGTCCATTAGAATATACTGATAGTACGAATATTTGGTACCAACAATGCTAATCAATGTGCTAGATATTGTTCAAACCAATGATTCTTGATATTTAACATTGAATGTGTGCTGAAGAAATATTTTGGTTGGATTAGGTTGCTAATTATGCACACTTTTCTTGTTCTGTGTTCTTTAATTTGCTTGTCTAAGTTTTCAATATATTGTTGCAATTGTGATGATATTTTCTTGTTCTTGATAGTTGAGCAAATATGAGATTGAAGAAAAAATCAGTAGTCCCCTAAGTAATATCATTGGAGATATTAGAGAATCAGGATCACAAAATTTATATTCAATAGCAGTTACCAAACAAATTTAAAGTATACACTAAGGTAGATCGTTGATCAAGTTCTAATACTTTATAATTGTACTATATGCAAATATGAGTTTGATGGGTGTGACTTGATAGACAGCTTTGGAATAGTCAATTACTGTCTATTGGTTCTTTTAGGAAATTGTTTTAAGAGTTATTCTTAGCTTTTATCTAGGATAGCCACACCAAATCTTCTCTCTTTAATTGCATCCATTAAACCTTTTAGAGTTGTATTCTAGTGAATTTTTAGTTCCTTGTGTATCCAAGGGCTTTTCCATTCTGAGAACTCTTCTTTTTCTTCATGATGTTTCTATCACTGATGATGAATTTGCAAGTATGATGTCAAGATGCCCACTTTTGAGGAAATTAGTTCTTTCTAAACCTGATACCTATACTCATCCTAAAGTCAGTGCTCCTAATATGATAGAATTCTTCTTTATAAGTGCTTGCCCCAGTTATGTCTAGTCCATCTATTGGTTGTAAGAACTAGTTTCATGGTGATAATGAGCATTTGAAGATATCTATTAGCAGTAATATGTAACTTGATTGGAATTGAAGATTATTATCTCAGAAGTAAATTGCCCATGATGATATCGTTTATTCTGATTGTCTTTTATGGCACATCTCATTTCTTTTTTCCTTGCTTCTTTTGTAGTTGTTGGCTAAAGGCTACTGTTTAGAGGGCTTCTATTTGAAAAACTAAACCCACAAATGGTTATCTTTTAGGACAGTAGACGTAATTCAATGATCTATAACTCTTTCAGAGTTTCCCCTTCTTGGAACCATGACACTAATCATAAAAGGTGTCCCACTTTAAAGGTGTCCCACTTTAAAGGCGAAGAGTTCCTTAGGTTTTATAATTTAAATTATTATCCTTTATAATTTTTATGATTAGCAAACTTTGTATTTGATCAAATCTTAAGCATGTGTAGCTTGTAGCCAAACCAATAGATGAAACTTAAAGAATTAAAGTTAGCATGAAGAAGTCTCAAGAGATCATAAGTCGACTCAATAGGTTTAGATTTTTTATTTGTTTGAGTTGAAGATTTGCATTTGAATCCTTAGTTTAGAGCTTTGACTAACACTCAAACTCATCTTGAAATATCTTCACCAACCTAGCATTTTATCCAAGATAAGTTATGAGAAGATGTGAAACTAGAAAACTAAAGTTGTAGTAGAATAATAGTTTTTTTGTTAACTTTAGATGCCCAAATTTAAAAGTTTGGACGTTTGACTCTAGCAGAAATACCTTTAGGATTACTGATAACTTCAGAGACCCAAAGATTAGAGACTATAAATTTTAGTTTTCTTAGTTTTTTGGGATCAGTCATCCGATACAGTTTTTGATCACTCAAACCTACCTGGTTCGAACACCCAAACCCGATGACCAGATTCCAAACCCATGACATTATCTATAACAACTAGTTTATTTTCGACTGTTGGGATGTTTTGGATGCCTAAATCTTATGATTTAGATGCCTGAACTCGGTAGAGCATAACAAGTAATAACTAGCTTTCTCACCAATGGGTATACAAGGTTTGGAGATTATTCGATTTAGGACTTTTACATCCTTGATTATCCCTGTGAGAAGGAACATGATTTTTCAAGCCCTCTAGCCTTACAAGAGCTCTACTCTTAGAATTAACTTTCAAATCTTCTAACCCTTGTGCCCAATCTTGAGAGATCTTATAGTAAACTTAAATTGTATTATTCTTTATCCTTTTCACTTGTAAATACTTTTAAGTTGTTAGAAGTGTGAGAGTACAAAGGCTCTGGTGTGGAATATATCTTGTTGGTTGGAGCAAGATTATTTGTAAAAATGTGCCTTCACTCTAATTAAGCGACATCACTAGTGCAGTGATTGAAGTCCCTAAGAGCAAGGCAAGGGCTATGGAGTAGGAGCGGTTAGTCTCTGAATCATGTTTTATCATGACACACTCTTCTCTTGTCATTTACATTACAACATTCGTGATTATTTTCTTGTTCGTGGACTTGAGTATTGCCATTGGTTTGTGGATTTGATTTGTGGTTGCAAAAGCGGTTAATATTTTTTACAAACCTAATTCACCTCCCCTCCCCTCCTCTCCTCTTCTTAGGTAGTTTTTGGGCTAACACAAATATCCTATTAAAGGAGAAAGATTATGCCTCTCTTTCTTTTCTTCCATGTTGGATTCATGCTATTTTGCTCTCTTATTTTCTCTTTGCTTTTTGCTTTGCAGTGCTCTCTTGCCTTTCTATTTTCCCTTGGCTTTTCCTAGTTTCTCTCTTTCATCAAACCACAATGTCTTAGATGGTGAACAAGGCCAACTATTTTGGCTTTGGGGTTGCCACATGACTAGCATTGCACTTGCTCTAGTCGCTTTTTTTTAATAATCCTTTTTTCTTTCTATTTGCAGGATTTTCTAGGCTCGTGAAGGTCAGATCTATCTTCATTCAAAAATTTAAACTTGTCATGATCCATTATTTTGGATGTGGATAAAGTTTGTTTGAATGTAGATTCTACCTTAGTTTGGATGAGGATAAGATTCTTAATTTAGTATTTGAATCATGGATGAAAATTTTATTCAAATTTCATATTATGGATGAAATTATATTTTTTTTGCGAAATCATGAAATTCAAAGGGGCTATTTGCAAATTTTTTAGAAAATTAGATTAAATTATAATTTTATTAATTTCAAGAAATTTTTCTATAAAAAGGACTTATTTATAAAGTTTTAAAACTTTTAGTATCTTTTTTGAATAAAATTTGAACTTATTCACAAATAAAAATTTTTGAAGGACTTATTTTTAAAAGTTGAAAATTTAGGGGCTTATTTGTAAATAAAAAATTTTGGAGGGGTTTATTGGTAAATTTTGAATTTCATAAGGACTAAATCATAATTATCAATCTTTTGAGGGATTCATTTGCAAATCTTGTATTTTGCAGGATTATATATAATTTTAAGATTTTATTAGACTATTCTATAAAAATTTTTATTCTAGGGGGCCTATATGTAAGAAAAATTCAGCCAGAAACCTATTAATGAGGATTTATTTAATTTAGGAACCTATTTACAAAATATTTGCATTTTATTATTCTGTCCCAAGTTTTAGATGAAATTTGAATCTAATTCTGGTCTAAAAATCCATCCCAATTAGCACATTTGGTTTATGTCTAACTAGAGCCCGAATTTTTCAATGATTTAAGCTCAATTTTTTTTATCAAACTTGGATACAATTTAAGTCTAACCAAGATCCATGTTTGACCCATAATTTAGTGGTATACAAATTTTAATTTTTATCATATTTCAATTAATTTTGATTGTAGCAAAAATTGCCTTAAACAATACCTATCTATGGCCAGCCTGGGGCTTGCCGAAAAGCCTATAAGTCAACCTATGGGATTGCAACACCTATAAGCTAGTCTACGGGCTTGCAACATCCATAAGCCAGACTATGGGCTTGTAAATTCAGACTAAGAATAGTTTATGAGCTTGTTGACCATCTGTTTTGACTATAAGCTAGCTTGCAGACTTGCAACATCCATAAGCCATCCTGCAAGATTGCGAATTCAGACTATGGCCAATTTGTGGCTCACCAACTACTTGTTCAGACTGTAAGTCAGCCTGTGGGCTTGTAACATCAATTAGCCAGTCTGCGAGCTCATAAATTTATACTAAGGCCAACTTGTGAACTCAAATTCAAACCCTAATTGGGCCAAGATAAGTATAAATCAAACCCAATCGAGTCAAGACAAATCTGAACCAAACCCAGTTGGGTCAAGCCAAATTCAAACACTGTGTCATTTGGGCTAAATTAAATGGAACCCTAGTTAGGTCAGAACTAGTTTGAATAGAACTAGATTGGAACAAACTAAGTCCTGTTGGATGTGCTACAAAGACATTGGTAGTACTTCAAGACTATGCCTAACTCTACAAGTAATGGGTAATACTACCTTTAAATCAAAAGAGTTATCACTTATACCTCAATGGCTATGAAAATTATTGAGTTTTAGGTATCTCGAACTCAAATTAGAGTTTGAATTAAAGTAGAAATTTAAAGTTGAATTTAGATTTATGATTGATTTGTAATATTAGGAGTTATAATTAAAGTAAAACTCAGACTCAATAAAGGTCTATAAATATACTATAATACATAGGGCTTAGGTATGGTGGCGTAGTATTGAGGTTGAACTAGGGAGAAATACAGAGAGAGGAATAGAGAGAATAGAGAGAATAGAGAGAAGACAAAGAGAGAGAGAGTGTTGGCTCTCGTGTGTGGGTCTTTCTAGTGCTTCTCGGTGGTGTCTCATGGTGGTTCCTCGTGGTGCTCTCTTGGAGATTCTCTCTGAAGGTGGAGGTATTGTCGAGACTTAGTGAAAGAGTTTAGCTGAGTAAGAAAGAGTGAAGTCTTTCTTGTAGACTCTTGTAAAAGCTTTTTCTTTTAATAGTGGATCTTTCGCTGTCTTATCTTGTTATTTTCTTTTATCTTGTATTACTTCTCATTTCTTGTGTTGTTTGCGACAAGGTGATTCGTGAACCTTCCACTGCGAATCCCAATAATTGGTATCAGAGCTTAAGAGCAAACAACCAAGATGACAAAGTCCTTACTCAAGATGGAGAAGTTTGATGGCAAAATTTATCTTGCCGTCAAACTTCTCCATCTCGAGTAAGGACTTTGCCATCTTGGTTATTTGCTCCTAAGCTTTGATATCAATTGAAGGTGATTCGTGAAACTTCTGTTGCGAATCCCAACAATTGGTATCAGAGCTTAGGAGCAAACAACCAAGATGGCAAAGTTCTTACATGAAATGGAGAAGTTTGACGGTAAGATAAATTTTGCCTTATGACAAAAGAAAATGAAAGCGGTTCTTACTTTTCAAGATCTGCAAAAGACGTTAGAGGGAAAAGAAAAGAGGTCAGTCAAGATAAATAATGAAGACTAGGAGGAGATAGATCAAAAGGCATTGAATTTAATTATTCTAAACTTGACTGATGAGGTTTTGTATAATGTCATTGACGAAGAGACAACGATGAATATTTAGACAAAACTCAAGAAGTTGTACATGTCAAAAAGCCTCACGAACAAGTTCTACCTGAAACAACAGTTGTACGAACTGCATATGAGCGAAGGTACAACTATATTACATCACTTGAATGCCTTCAATAAGATTATCAATGATTTTCTGAAAGTTGATGTGAAGTTTGAAGAGGACGATAAGGCGCTGATTCTCCTGATGTCTCTTCCTGTTTCGTACAATCATATTGTGACCATAATTCTTTATGGTAAAGAAACTCTCAAGATGAAAGATGTGACAACTAGTCTTCTTTCTAATGAGAGAAGGAGAAACTCCAACATTAATATGGAGTTTGGTGAAGGATTGGTGGCTCATGAAAGAGGAAGATTAAGAGAACGTGGAGAAGGCAAATAATGGTCCAAATTAAAATTGAAGGCAAAAGTACAATGTTATTCATGTAAGAAGTATGGCCACATTAGACGGTATTGCCCTGAACGTGGAAAGATAGAGTCCTCCAATATGGCGATGGCAATAGTGGATGATACTTTTGAGAATAGTGAGGATAGAGACATTCTTGCAGTATCCATAGAAATCGACACTTTTGGTAAGTGGATTTTAGATTTTGGTAGTTCTTATCATATTTGCTCCAGGAAGGATTGGTTTACTTCTTATGAGGAGAATAAGAATAAAAGTACTATTTGGTTGGGCAATAATTCAACCTGTGAGATCGTTGGTATGGGAACAGTCAAAATTCAGATGTTTGATGAAGCGATTCGTACTCTTACTAGAGTGAGGCATGTCCCCAAGATGCGAAGGAATCTAATTTCACTTGGTGTACTAGACTCAAAAGGCTGCAATTATTCAACAAGAGATGGAGTCATGAAGGTGACACGTGGTATTAGAATCTTGATGAAAGGTGAGAAGTGCGGCAATGTTTATCGATTAATAGGGAACACCATTGCAGGTGGAGTTCCGATGGCTACAGTAGTGATAAGGAAGCATGATACTCAGAGTAATTTGATGGGAGATAAACATTCTCCTCGAATTACTTTTACTACAACAATAGACACAGGTCATCCAAAAAGCTTTCAAAAGTACAAGACTGTAGGAATGAAGAGCAAATTCGAGGTCGGCTCAAGCTCGCATCTTGCGATTAGCTAAATAAGCTAGTAGCCCAAGAGCAGAGGCTGGATGAGAGATGACGATTAAAGATTCATGATAGTGGCACACCCGAGTTCAAGCCAAGGTGGAGATTATTGAGTTTTAGGTTTCTCGAACTCGAATTAGAGTTTGAGTTAAAGTAGGAATCTAAAGTTGGATTTAGATTTCTGATTGATTTGTAATATTAGGAGTTATAATTAAAGTAAAACTCAGACTCAATAAGGGTTTATAAATATACTATAATACATAGGAGTTAGGTATGGTGGCGTAGTATTGAGGTTGAATTAGAGAGAAATAGAGAGAGAGTGTCGACTCTCGTGTGTGGGTCTTTCTAGTATTTTTTGGTGGTATCTCGTGGTGGTTCCTCATGGTGCTCTCTTGGAGATTCTCTCTGAAGGTGGAGGCATTGCCGAGACTTGGTGAAAGAGTTTAGTTGAGTAAGAAAGAGTGAAGTCTTTCTTGTAGACTCTTGTAAAAGCCTTTTCTTTTAAGAGTGGATCTTTTGTTGTCTTATCTTGTTATTTTCTTTTATCTTGTATTACTTCTCATTTCTTGTGTTGTTTGAGACAAGGTGATTCGTGAACCTTCCGTTACAAATCCCAACAAAAAATATATCAAAATCAAAAAACTTATCACCTACACCACATTGGCTATAAGAATACTTCAAAATTAATAAAGTTATCACCTACACCTTATTAGCTATGAAAAAAGCACTTCAAAATCAAAAAAGTTATTGCCTACATCTCATTGGCTATAAAAATACTTCAAAATTAATGAAGTTATTGCCTATGTCTCATTGGCTATGACAACACTTCAAACTAATGTAGTTATCTCCAATGCCTTATTGGTTATTGAAAATATTCTAACCCCAAATGAGATTATTGTCTATACTTTATTGGGTATAAAAATACTTCAAACTCATGGAGTTATCTACAATATCTTATTAGCTAAGAGAAATACTTTAACCCCAAATGAAGTCATCTCCAATGCCTTATTGGTTAATAAAATGCTTCAAACTCATGAAATTATCTCCAGCACCTTATTGGCTAACAAAAATACTCTAATCCTAAATAAAGTTATTTCTAATGCCTTATTG
Organism: Trichopus zeylanicus subsp. travancoricus; assembly: GCA_005019695.1. Taxonomy (NCBI): domain Eukaryota; kingdom Viridiplantae; phylum Streptophyta; class Magnoliopsida; order Dioscoreales; family Dioscoreaceae; genus Trichopus; species Trichopus zeylanicus. The sequence continues at coordinate 10,104 of RXID01021986.1, read as the reverse complement.
TATAATAAAAATGCTTCAAACACATGGAGTTATCTCCAATTCCCTATTGGCTAATGAAAATACTTCAACATCAAATGAAGTTATCTCTAATATCTTATTAGCTAACAGAAATGCTTCAAACTCATAGAGTTATCTCCAGTGCCTTATTAGCTAACGGAAATGCTCTAACCCTAAATGAAGTTATCTCTAATCCCTAATTGGCCAACAAAAATACTTCAAACTTATGTAGTTATCTCCAATGCCTTATTGGCTAATGGAAATACTCCAACTTAAATAAAATTATCTCCAACGTCTTATTGGCCAACACAAATACTTCAAACTTATGGAGTCATTACTAATGGCTTATTGGCTAATGAAAACAATCAAACCCAATAAAGTTATCTTTAATACCTTATTGGCTAATGAAAATACTTCAAAACTCATGAAGTTATCGCCAATGTCTTATTGGATAACAGAAACACTCCAACCCAATGCAATTATCTCCAATGTCTTATTACACTCCAAATAACGAGGGTATCTCTAATACCTTGGTAGCTAATGAAAACACTTAAAACTTATGGAGTTATTGTCAATGTCTTATTATCTAACACAAATATTTCAACCCAATGAAATTATCTCCAACGCCTTATTGGCTAATGAAAATACTTCAAATTCATGAAATTTTCTCCAACACCTTATTGGCCAATGGGAACACTTCAAACCAACGAAGTTATCACATATGCCTCATTGGCGAGGATCACTTCAACTAAATGAAGTCATTACTTGCACCTCATTGACTACAAAAACACTTCAACTCAAGAAGTTATTACCAAAACTCAAAGCTATCAGAAGTAGGCTAATCTTGAGAAGCATCAAAACACTTTTCTCATCTCCTTCTGTACCCCTTCGGATGATACCATCAATATTTGTCCAGGATCTAGTCAAGACCTATCCGCATCAGGCACTACATGATCCAGCGCATGGGAGTGGGGTAGCAGCTCCTATCAGAACTTCTTTCCACTCCTCTCTTTTTCTTTTTATTGTTATATTTTCTATAATTTCATGCTGAAATTTATTGTAAAGTGAGGGTATCTCCTTGCTTAAGCCATATATCATTTTTTATATCAATTAAATAATGTTTTTCTTATCTTTTTGTATCTCTATTTATTAGTTAGGTTTCTTCATTTAGGAGATTTCTAATAACCATTGAGGTAATTAATTAACAATAGGGGCTTGCACCTATTGAAAGTCAAGGTTTCCACACCATTTGATTGTGCAATCAAATTAAATACACTTGGATTTATGCATCGAGATCATTCTTCAAGGTCTCCAACATCCTGAGTTCCCAATTCCGATCCCATAATCATATGAATGTTTGGTACCAACTATGCTAATTGATGCCCTAGATATTGTTCAAACTAATGATGCTTGGTATTTAATATCGAATGTGTCTTAAAGAAATATTTTGGTTTAATTAGGTTGCTAATTATGCACATGTTGCTTCTTGCTCTATGTTCTTTAATTTGCTTGTCCAATTTTTCAATATGTTATTATAATTGTAGCAATATTTTCTTTTCATTGATAGTTGAGCAGATCTGAGATTGAAGAAAATTTAACAATCCCCAAAATAATATCATTGGAGGTATTAGTGGACCATAATCCCAGAACTTATATTCAATAGTGGTTACCAAACAAATTTAAAATATGCTCTAGGGTAGATTGTTGATCAAGTTCTATTACTTTATAATGGTACTATATGCAAATTTGAGTTTGATGGATGTGACTTGATAGAAAGATTCAGAAGTGGATATTAGTTTCTAGTGGTTCTTTCAAAGAATTGTTTCAAGGAGTTGTTCTCAGCTTTTATTTTTGATGGCCATACCAAATACCTTCTTGTCTATTTAATTGCATGCATTAAACTATTTAGAGTTGCATTCCAATGAAACTGACTTCCTTGTGTATCCAAGGGCTTTTCCAATCTGAGAACTCTTCTTCTTCTTCATGATGTTTCAATCACTGATGATAAATTTGCAACTCTGATATCAAGGTGACCACTTTTGAGGAAATTAGTTCTTTCTAAACTTGATACTTGTACTCATCCCAATGTTAATGCTCCTAATTTGATAGAATTCATTTTCGTGTGTGGTTGCCCCCACTTCTTTCTACTCCATTTGTTTATTTTAAGAACTAGTTTCATAGTGATAATGAGCATTTGAAGATATCTATTAGCAACAATCTGTAACTTGATTGAAATTGAAGATTATTATGTTAGAAGTAAATTGCCTGTGATAATATCCTTTATTGTGAGTTCCTTGTATGACATGGCTCACCTCTTTTTACTGTGCTTCTTTTGCAATTGTTGGCTAAAGGCAACTTTTTTAGAAGGCTTCTATTTGAAAAACTAAAACTATAGCGGATAGCTTTTAGGACAATAATTCAAAGATCTATGACTTCTTTCAGAGTTCCCCCTTCATAGAAGAGCCTCCAGTGGAAGTATCCTCTTCTCCTAAAATTAGTTTACTTTGTGCTTAGAAAAGTTGCTTTTCCTATATTTTACAATGTTGTCCATCGTGTTAAAGAGCTTCCTCATATGAAATAACTATGCCTATTGTTAGCTTTTAAAGTGCTTGGATTTTGAGCCCAATAATCTCGGATCCATGAAGGTGGTTGAAATAGATGGTGAAAATGTGAATTTGGAGTTCATAAAGTTTGTGCTTGCCAATGCATTATTTTTGGAGAACTTTAGCATCTTTCTAGAGGAAGATTGGCATATTTTTTCTAGTGAGTGTGATGATTGAACTATATAGGCTATGCCAACATCTATGTTGCAAGACTTATAGAGCCAAGGCACCACTTGGATGGGGGCTGAGGTAGTTCCACCGATTGGTATTTTAGCCAATTCAACAAACCAAACTCCCATCGTTGGGCTCCTCAATTTGTACTAAGGCTGATGGATGACTCCAGTTGGTAATCATGCGGATCTATTATGCTAAGATAGGAGGGAGTTGATATCCAAAAACTTTAGTGCCATGGCATTGATTACAAAAACCTAACAACCTGGTGATATGGCAATTATAATGAAGGCTCATGGAGTTGGTGACGTGATAAGAGTTCCAAAGGCTTGTTGAGGTGATGACATGGCAAGTGCCATACACAGAGGTTTGCTAAGCTAATGACATGGTAAGGACCATGGAGGCTTGTCTAGCTAATGATCTATCATGCCCATAGAGACTTGCTAAAACAATGATGTGGCATAAGTTGATGATGGCGCATAAGTTGATGACTGCTAATGACGACATGACAGAAGTTATTCTCCTTAATTGTGTAGGCATTTTTTCATACAAATGAGTGGGTTTTAAATGAGGTAGCTGAGTTAGTGGGAACATGCACCACCAATTTGCATGTTGATGATTGGCCATAAATTCTTCATGGGGAGTTGGAGAAGGCAACAAGACTTTCTCCTACCTCTTTGGCTTTGGAGCAATTTTCACATGTTGTGTGTCCCACTTTGGAGGAGAACACTCACTTCCCGAGTGTACCTTCTGCATGTAACTCCTCATGTTTTAGAATTGAAATATCCTATAAAGGGAGAAGGATTATGCCTTTCTTTCCTTTCTTCCATCTTGCATTCATGCTCTTTTTCTCTCTTGCTTTCTCTTCATTCTTTCCCAGTTTCTCTCTTCCATCAAACCACAATGTTTTAGAAGGTGAACAAGACCAATGCTTTTGGCTACTAGCATTGTTGCATGGCTAGCATTGCACTTGCTCTATTTGCTCTTGTTGTGGTAATCACTTTTGCTACTAGTTCCTCCAACCAAGGTCAATGTCCTTTATCTAATTCTTACAAATTTAGCAAGCTTGTGCTTTAGCACTGTGAGCTTATAGGTTTCTCCTATGTTGACTATTCCTTTTGGGCTAATTATGCAAACATTGAAGGAGCCCTTCATCTAGTGGTCCTCGTCCATCGGGACATCCTATGCAATCAAAACATTGATGACCTCATCAACTAGTTTGGGCTCCCTACTAGCAAGAGGGAGATTATGTGGTGGAGGAAGGTGGAGGAATCTAAAGCAATTGGTCATATTGAGTTGAACTTGTTAGGTAGTATTTTGAGGTAGGGCTCCTCTTCCCTATCGCATAGTTATCAATGATGTGTTGATGAGCTTCAATCTATCTCCTCACCAAATTGTTCAAAATTCTTGGTGAGACTGTGTCACATTCTTAACATGTGCATTGTTGAGGGAGTGGAGCCAACTGTGCCTTTATTTTGGGAGGCCTTTACTGCTAAGATAATTGGGGATGGTGGTACTTTACTACCCTTTTGGGCAAGAAGTCATTCAACAACCATAGGGGGAAGAACCACAATCAGACCAAATACCCTTTGGTGATTCACTTTTCTAAGGACCTCAACTTGAAAGCTTGTATCTTACTCTAAAATGTTAAAGTTCACACATTGCATTGAGTAAAAAAGTGTCAAATCTTTTTTATAACTATTGGAACAAAAATCTAGTCATTGGGAATCAACCCTAGCTTTTTTTTACTAAGTTTAGATGACCAAACTTATTTTTCAATATGTTCCAATAGTCAAAAATTCAGACGTTGAGTTTTGTCTTGACATGTTCAGACAACCAAATACAATGTTAGAATAGCTAAATCTAAGGTTCAGACAAATAGATTTGTCGACAAGAAAGCTTGCTTTTCATCTACTAAGTTCTAATAATCTAAATGTGATAATCCAACTATTCAGTTTGGATGACCTAATTGATATAGAAAATCAGTTTAAGATAATATTACAAATCATGATTAAATATCTATTTGACATATTAGTAACTTAAATTGGACAAATGCAAAATAGGTCAATAAAGATGTTTCTAAGTTAATTAAGGTGTCAAATAGAGATCTAAGAATTTAACTATTAAATATTTGATTCAACATAAAAATGAAGGCTAAACATAGTCAATTAAAGTCAATACCACATCTTGAGCATTCTTAAACTCTCTATTTTATCTTCAAGCTTCATCTTCAAATTGTCATCATCCTTTTATCCTCAAATCAAACTCTCTCAAGCCTCTAAACTTTGATTCAAGTTCCAACTTCATCTTGACTCTTCAACTCTTCTAGTCTCCATCTCTCTTCTCATTCTTGCTCAAATAATCTTCCATCAAAATTCAGAGCATCATCGATTAGATTATTGATTTAGCCATTGAGCTGTCTGAAATTGAATTTATATTATCTTTTTGACAATTCTTTTGATCATGGTAGGCTCCCTCTTTCAATCCTCTTTTTTTCATGGTGGTCTTAAGTTTCAAATTTTCAACCCAAAGTTGAGGTCAATGTTAGCCAACTTTCTTCCAACTAGCCTCAATCTCATCGAAATTATGGAAGAAACAAAACTAGTGATGCTTGGGAGAATTTTGATATAGTAGCTATTGGAGGTGTGGGGAAAGTCATGTATAAGAAAGGCAAAAATCAACTAGATATTGTAACTACAACTGGAACTAACCATTTTCAAAGGCATATTTAATCTTATTTAAAATAGCTCATGACTTAAATACAAATGTTTTGGTAATTGGTTCTTTTACTTCACTTTCATCTATAAATTTTCAAAAGGAAAGGCATAAGAAAATTAGTAAAATAGATTATTTATAACGAACAAACTTTCTTTGAGTAAAAAATTTTACGATAAAAGAGTTATTCCAAGAGTTAAATCCATTTTTCTTAAAAATATCTAGAAACATTGTTAAGAGTTATGTAATGAGATATTCAGCACAAAAAAATAAATAAATTTCCTTTTTGCAAGCTACAAATAAAGAATTTCTTACTGATTGTTACAATACTAATTATGATGCATATTATATTTACATTACTACTCATTTTATTGATGATATATAAACATATTATTAGTTTTAAACTTTTGGAGTATCTTGATAATGCAGCTAATATTTCTAATGCTATTATTCAAACTATTTTTGGAGTATAAGATTCAAGATAAAAATATTTAGTAATAATCTAGATAATATTACTAATAATATTATTGTTGTTGATTTACTTAGGTATCAATTGCCTATTTTATAGGATAAAAAATTATTTCATGTTCGTTGCATATGCCATATATTAATTTGATTGTTCAAGATGGTCTTAAATTTGTCAATGTGGTATATGAAATTGAAATTTTCAAAAATTTATGTAAAAATATTAGATTTAAACCTAGTCATATCAAATTAATTATCTTAAAAATTTACATAAATATATTAGATTTACACCTAGTCGTACTTAGGATTTTAAAATTTTGTGTAAATAGTGTAAAAATTCGCCTAAAAAATTCCTCTTAATACAAAAATTAGATTAAATGCTACTTATAAGTTACTGAAATCTTGTTATGATTATAACAATATAATTACTCTTTATTGTGTATAATAGATAGGTGATTTGTTACTTACTAAAACAGGTTGGAAAGTTTATAGATTATTTATTTTTTTATTAAAATATTTTTATGTTGTAACTATAATTCTTTTAGATAGTTATTATTCTATAATATATTTGTTATTTAATGAACTTATGATTATTTCTTTATTTTCAACAAATATAGATTGTTTGAGTCAATTTTGACCAAAAATTAAATTTAATGAAAATTTAGTTAAAATATAGAATTGAATGTCACTGGATTGTGATTCAAATGTGCGTCTCAATTAGACTAAACATTGGGATCAAATTCAACCAAAAATTGGGTTTAATTTGGATTTAAATTATTAAAAAATTTGACCTTAAACTTAAAAAAGTCAATTAGGCTAGATATTTGGATCAAAATTAGGTCTAAAATTTCTTAAATATCTGGGCTAAAATAAAAATTATAAGATAATTGCAAATAGATCCCTAAACTAAATATTTTTTACAAATGAGTCCCTAATCTGACTTTTCTTATGAATAACTCCCTAAGATAAAAATTTTACAAAAAAGCTCTTGAAAGTTTTAAAAGTTCAAATCGATCCCCGCAACATCTAAAATTTATGAATAAATCCCTTAAAATTTTATATTCACAAATAAATTTTTAAAATTTTTGACTTTTGTAAATAAACTCTTGAAATTTTTAAAATTTTAAAATAAGCCTTCTGAAAATTTTTGTTTACAAACAAGTCCAAAATTTATTCAAAAAAAGGACCTTAAGAGTTTCAGAATTTTATAAATTGATCCTTTTGTAAAAAGACCCCTAAAACTTATATAATTATATTTTGCTTCATATTTTTTGAAAAATTTGGAAATACTCCCCTAAAATTCAGCAACCAAAAATAGTATATATTTTAAAATTGCTCATTAGAAAAATAAATTCCAATCAAAGAGATTGCATGTCAATCGAGAAATTTGGAAAGGCAATCCAATTACAAATTGCAATCTCAAACATACAAATCAAAGAGAAAGAGATCCAATATGCAAATCACCATCGAACGAGATTTGCCAATCAAGTCAATCAAAATTTTGGTTTCAAATCTTCTCAAGGCCTATAAAGTTTGATAAAGCCCTATAGAGAAAGAGGACAACACAGAAATTAGTACATAGATGGAGGGAAGAAGATTAGAGGGTGGTGGTCAGCGAAATTTGGAATACAACAGAGAATCAAAGAATCAGCTAATCAGGTAAGAAATTGAGATTTTTCCTTTTGTTTTTTTGCACTAATTTCTTCTTCGTATTTCTATCTTTGTTTTAGTAGAACATTTATTTGTTATTTAACTGTAGCTTGTGTTCCACCTCCATGGTCCAACCTTACTGTGGTGGAACCAATCGAGTTAAGCCATTTGCCTAAATAGTTTAGGGAAGAAGCCCAACCTCTACACTTGACCCATCTCACCAGAAGGCCTCCAATAGCCGGTTGTCCAGTCAATGGTTTCTGTTGTTCAAGACCCTCTATGCCTTACTTCCACCATGTGGCCACCATCTCCCATGTCATTACAACCAGAAATAGCTCTATGCCCACACCACTGCAATCTTGTTCCTGCCATCATCTGTGGCATCATCGTTGAAAGTAGCCTCATTCCCACACTGCTGTGACCCAGCTCCTACTGCCTTCCTCCCTGTGCTGAGCTCCATGGTTAGCTGCATCGCTCGCCATTGCTTGCTTGAAGCCTGCTGAAAGTTGGTGCTATTTGAGATCAAACCCAGCCCTCATCTCATGGCTAGATCCAACTGGATCTATTCATGGCTAGATCCAACTGGATCTAGCCATGAGATGAGGGGCTAACTTGCCCCTTCGCCTCACCATAAGGGGAAAGAGACCAGATCGACCAGAAATGGTCGAATTTGGCTAGAAAGAAGACTAGGCTACTTGGGCCCGGTGATGGCTCACAAATAAAGGGAAAGGGTTCAGGACTAGCTAAAAAAGGAAATGAAGAAAGAAAATAAAATATAAAAAGTTGTGGCCAAAAAATCGAAAAAAGAAAATTTTGTCCAAAAAAAGAAAATTTTGTTTGTAAAAAAAAGAAAATTTTGGGAAAAATAGAAAAAAAGAAAGGGTTGTTAAAAAAATAGAAAAACTTCTCTCATCTTGATTGTTGACACCATTGATACCATGGCCATCCGCGGCTCCCTCAAAAATGGCTAATTCTCTATATTGATGTAGCCACCCATGACCCCTCAAAGATGGTGAGCTCTTGACAACGTTGTGGCCACCCATAGCCCCTCGAAGATGATGAATCCTGGTTACACTAATCTAGCCTTTGTGTTTGCATCTAAGCCAGCCTTCAGGTTCGGACTCAATTAGCCTACAAGCTTGCATTAAGCCAAACTTTAGACTCAAACTTAGCTAGCCTTCGAGCTCACATCTAAGTTAGCCTTCAAGCTCACACTTAGCTAGTCTTCATGCTCTCATCAGCCAGTCTTTGGACTCACACCTCGGCCAAACTTTGGCCTCGCACCCTAGTTAGCCTTCAGCCTCACATTAGCTAGCCTTTGGGCTCAGACCAAAGCCAATCTTTAGGCTCACACTTAGCCAACCTTTGGCTTCACACTTAGTTAGCCATCGAGCTCGTACTTAGCCAACCTTGCAACTCTCATACAAGCTAGTCATCAGGCTCATGCTTAGCTAATGTTTAAGCTCGCATCCAAGCCAGCCTTCGAGCTAGCACTCAGCTAGCTTTGAAGATCACATTTAAGCTAGTTTTCAAGCTCATACTTAGCCAAACTTTGAGCTCGCACTAAACTAGTGTTTGGGCTCATAATCTAAGCTAGTTTTTGGGCTCATAATCTAAGCTAGTGTTTGGGATCATAATCAGCCAGCCTTCAGGCTTGCATCCAAGCGAATCCATATTGCACTTAGCCAACTTTCAAGCTTACATCCAAGCCTGCCTTCAAGCTGACATGCAAGTCAACCATCAGCCTTGCACCTAGCTAGCCTTCAAGCTCGCATCCAAGCCAACCTTTAGGCTCACATTCAACCAACATTCAGTCTTGCACTTAGCTACTCTTCGGGCTCTCACCTTAGCCAACTTTTAGGCTTGTACTCAGCCGATCTTCAGGCTCATACCTTAGCAAGCCTTCTGGCTCACACCTTAGCCCACTTTCGGGCTTGCACTCAACTAGCCTTCGGGCTCACACTCAGCTAGCTCTCAGGCTGATATCCAACGCAGCCTTCAAGCTTATGCACAACAAGTCTTTAGGCTCGCACCTAAACTAGCCTTAAGGGTTCGCATCTAGGCCGTCTTTGAACTCACACTTAGTCAACCCTTGGGCTTGTGCCTCTAAGCTAGCTTTTGAGCTCATGAACTAAGCTTAGCTCTCGGGTTCACACACTTAAGACCGAGCCATGGGTCTGCCTAAAATTATCATAAATACCCAAAGACCCTCAAATCAAACTACTTAACATGAAGTAACGCAATAACATTAAAATTAAACTTAGCCAAAATAAATGCAAAAATACCAAATTGACTCAAATGAACCTAAATTAATCAAGTAAATAGACTAAAACTCAAATTGAGTTGGACTTAAAGTCCAGGATGAGTTAATCCAAATCAAATTATTTCAGACCCAGCCCTAATTAGGTCCAAGTTGGGTCAATTAGAAATCAAGTTAAATCAAGATTGAACTAAGCTCAAAGTTAAACCAGAACCAAGCTAGGCTAAGCCTGAACCAAAATTA